>JAKUCM010003023.1:0-65487 GCA_023374145.1 Lepidium sativum
TGCCACTTCCAAGAAACTTCTGATTCCTCTTTTGGAAACGTGTTTTTCCTCAAAAGTAACAAACATAAGGGAGACGAGAAAGAGAAGCATCATTAGTATTTAATAATTTTTGATAAAAATATTAAGAATGTTCCACACAAAAAGCTATCTATTGAAGACCAAGGCATTCAAATACAGACCAACGATGTTCCCTACCGCGTAAATCTTTATTAAAACATACTATATCCTAATAAACATTTACTTATAAAAACTATTTTTAGACTCGAATAGTATTATTTTTTCTTGGTTTGTGCATGGGTTTTCACTTTTTTAACTTTTAAGCCATATTCTTTGATCTATGACTCTACCGATTTAACATGAGACTCATTTTGGTGGAGACCATAACACCCCGATCATTAGAAACAAAACAATGCCCTTTAATTATACACTAAAACAACAAGCTAAATGACAAATATACAGATTTATCATTTATACCTGAAACTATTGATAAATATAATGAAAAGAAGATCAATTTGGTAGATAATATTCGGTAAATCTATAAGATTTACTTGATATGCTAAACTATTTATTTTTTAACGACTTTCGGCAGATTCAATACTCATTACATATAACCTAGTCACATTTGTGATATAAAAAGTTGTTTCCATAAATTGTTATATATATTCCCAGTTAATTTAGTTATATAACTAAATTAGATGATTAAATTAGCGAGCACTATGCATGCAAATCGAATCTGATATAAAACATGTTTTTCTTTTTGTCTTTTATGAAACAAGTTTTACGCGGTGCAATCTCAATGAAACAGTGACGAGTAATCGCTTTATCCAATTAAAAAAATACACAAAATAATAAAAATAATTGGAAAAAAAAGTCAAGTCACCGTCAAACCCATCAGATTACGCGTTCACACATTCACGCGCTTGCTTTGTTTCTTCTCTGTAGTTTTAACGACACAGACAAACAAAACCTTTATTTATAAATCGTCTGAATCCGAAGACCAAATACTCATATATCTTTGTCTTTCAAAGTTATAACACTTGCAAAGCTTTTTGATTTCACATCTGAATCTATAAGTCAAACACTTTTCAATTCAAAATCCGTCAACTTTTTTTCCTGCTGGTAAATGGAAATCACTTCTTTCCCATTTCCATACCTACAAGACGACGAGTGTTCCCATTTCCTTGGTCTATTTCAAGACATGGAATCTTCTCCTTCTGGTTTCGGATTAGAAGGTTTTGGTAACGATAATACTAAGAAACGACCAAGACAAGACGACGATACAGAACTCGGAGGAGGAGCTAATAATAAGGCTGCGTTTGGTGATATACTTGCAACGCTTTTGTTACTAGACGAAGAAGCTAAACAACAACAAGTCCAATGGGATTTTGAATCTAATAAGGAAAAGTCTTTTAGTGAAGCTAATCACAAGAAGAAAGTCAAAACAATGGATGGTTATTATGATCAAATACAAGGTCATTACTCTACAGTTGGTGAAACAGATGGTGCGCGTTCTAAACGCGGACGAAAAACCGCAGTTGTTACTGCCTTATCCGCAGTAACAACCAATAAAGATACTAGCGATTTGATTCCGGTTCCGGTTGTGGATATGGCTAGTGGTTCCGGGTCTGGGACCAAGTCATAGAAGGTTATGGGTTAAGGAACGGACTACAGATTGGTGGGATCGAGTAAGCCGGCCTGATTTTCCAGAGGAAGATTTCCGGCAAGAGTTTAGAATGAGTAAATCCACGTTTAATCTGATTTGTGAAGAGTTAGACACGACGGTGACGAAGAAAAACACGATGCTTCGAGACGCGATTCCAGCTCGAAAACGCGTCGGCGTTTGCGTTTGGCGTTTAGCAACAGGAGCTCCACTTCGTCACGTGTCGGAGCGGTTTGGTCTCGGAATCTCCACTTGCCACAAACTAGTCATCGAAGTCTGCCGCGCGATTTACGACGTTTTGATGCCGAAATATCTCCGATGGCCATCGGATTCTGAAATCAATTCAACGAAATCAAAATTCGAATCCATTCATAAAATCCCACTCGTTGTTGGATCAATCTACACCACACATATTCCGATCATCGCTCCGAAAGTTCACGTCGGAGCTTATTACAACAAGAGACACACTGATCGGAATCAGAAGACGTCGTATTCAATAACCGTTCAAGGAGTAGTTAACGCCGATGGAATCTTCACCGATGTTTGTATCGGAAACCCTGGATCTCTCACTGATGATCAGATCCTCGAGAAATCATCACTTTCACGGCAACGCGCTGCGCGTGGGATGCTACGTGACAGCTGGATCGTCGGAAATTCGGGATTTCCGTTAACAGATTGGCTTCTTGTTCCATACACAAGGCAGAATCTGACGTGGGCACAACACTCGTTTAACGAGAGTATCGGAGAGATTCAAGGGATTGCGACGGAGGCTTTTGGACGGCTTAAAGGACGATGGGCTTGTTTACAGAAGCGGACGGAGGTTAAGCTTCAGGATCTGCCATATGTGCTTGGTGCTTGTTGTGTGTTGCATAATATCTGTGAGATGAAGAATGAGGAGATGTCACCGGAGTTGAAGTTTGAGGTTTTTGATGATGTGACGGTGCCGGAGAATAATCTCCGATCTGCTACTGCAGTTAATACAAGGGATCACATCTCTCACAATCTCTTGCATCGTGGACTTGCTGGCACAAGAACTCTATAGACTCTGTATTTTTCATCAGAGAATTGGAAACTAATTTTTTATTGCAGATTCTTTTTTCCGAATTAGGAATAAAAACATTTAGGGATTGGATACAGAAGCATAGTGAGATTTGATTCACTGTAGAATTGGCTGATATTGTTTGTGTAATCTTTTTATAGTTCGTGTATTTTTCTATACAGATTGAATTTCAATTCTCTAATGATTAAAGTCTCTTTTTCGAGAAGAGAAGAATAAACAGTTTCGTATTTGTTAAAAAACTGTGATTAATCAGAATTCACAACGAGATCCATTAGCTCAGACGAAAGTACAACGGTGAGAACTCATTGAAGTTTGGACATTCTAGATTTTCTCTCTTTGCTTGTCCCTTCTAAAGCTTTTGGTCCGTTCGATGAGTTTGATGTACTTGTTATTGTGTTTTGATATTCTAGAGCCAAAAGTTACAAAACATAAAGAGACGCAAGCTTTCTTCTACCCAAAAGTATAATGCAAATTATATAAATTGTGTTGTTGATAAACCGAACAACTATAACGACAGCAAAACGAAAATCGAGATTACTAATTTACTTGTTGTATGTTTAGCATTTATAAATCATGGGTTAAAAAGTTAAGCTCATAGAAAAGAAAATATAATGGCCTTGTTCTTGTCGTAGTCGCCGGCGACAGTTACAGGGACCAACGACAGCGATCACTATTTCAGTTTTATGTTCTTTTAGCAGTGGTTGCAACCTGTCGCTGTGTTGTTTTTTTTGTAATCGCTAGCGACCAGCGACTAGTCGCTATATTGTTCTTTTTATAGTAACAATTAGCTTACAATATTTTTTAATTTTTAATTTTATATAATTTATAGTAAAAATTAATATGTAATTGTATATCAAAATAAAAAAAATTTAAATAATAATTTTTAAAAAATTATAATAATGAAACTTAGCAAAAAATAAAATATGAGTTAAAATTTAAAATAATATAAAACATAATATTTTATTTTTTAAAAAAATATAAAAATATACCATTTAACATTTTTGTTGTATTTAATATTTTATTTATATAAAATTTTATTAATATTATACATTCATATATGCAATATAATATTTCTTATCTATTAGTATAATGATATACAATTATTATGTTATTAATATTTTTAAATTAGAATAAAGTAAAAAAATATACAGCAAAATTTTTTATATATATACAAACTAATGAATAAATAAAATTATAAAGTTAAAAAAATATAAACAAAGAAATTAAAATATATATATATATATATGGTTATTAATATAATTTTTTGTTGTTAATTTTTTTACTTTATTCTCTTTTTTATATTTTGTTTTATATTTTTAGTTTTTAAAAATTTAGTATATAATATTTATAGGTAGTTACAAAATTTTTATATGATTATTATAAATTTTCAAATTTTTATTTTTATTTTGTAAAATATTTTATTTTATTTTATATATTTTTGTTATTTAAAAAAAAGTATTAGTAAAAATATTAATTTTTAAAAAATTTATTTTATATATATTTGTTATTTTTATATATTATTTTATATTTTAAAAATTATTGATGAAAAAAAAATTGAAAAAAGAAATTTTAGTCGCTATGTTGTTCTTTTGGCATTCACTGGTTTAGCGACTGATCTCAGTAACTAGTCGTTGAATTTTCAAGCGACTGAAAAACGTAGTCGCTGGTGACTGGTCGTTGCGATTAGTCATTGAACCAGCGACTGTCAAAAGAACATAATTTGATCACTGTCGTCAGCGACAACCAAAAAACAAAGTCAATATGTGAAAAGAGATAAGCATGTTCCTTAATCATTATTTGTGGGTTAAGAATACACAGATGAAAAGCAAAATGAACATGTAATAAGCATTTATTTTTTTCACATGGCATATGCATACACAATTTTTATTTGTCTTAGTTATGTAACACTATTTACCAAACACAACATTTTAAACTACCTCAACATAAATAATACTTGATTAACTCAATCATATACATTTTCAAAAAAATTCATTTTCAATCATAAATGTTTATCTGATTTCTTGAATTATTAGTTAGTAAAATCTGTTACACAATATCTCTATTTTAAACATAATTATAAAGTTAATTGTATGTAATACAATGACCAAGACAATGATTACAAGTCAAGGATTCTGTAGTTTTTAATGGGTAATATAGTTTATGTAATTTAGAAGACAAAAAACTGCGAATGCTTCTTAGTCTAGTGGCAGACGGTAAGTTTATATAAGGCAATTCATTTAAATAATTGGGAATCGAATTCCCGTCTACATCATGTAGAAATTTGGCTATTAGACTGCTCAGTTGTGGTGCAATATAATTTGTCATTGACAAAAAAAACTGAATAATTTTAACGTTAATATTCATTGAATGTGATTTAGTAGAAAAATATTCTCAATATTCTACCGATAAACGAAATAATTGGAGATGCATATTTTTTTTTAAAAAAGTTGTGATTATCCACTTTATAAAACAGTAAAAATACGTCACAGCTTGTTTCCTTAAAAAGCCATTAGCTACTTTCAAGCCGGTTTGACTCTGTATATTACCAGATTACCCTCCTGTCAATTTTTGTGGACCGGTCTTTTCTGGTGCTAACCGATGGGTACTATTGTAATTTGACTATAACCAATTCCATTGCCGATCAAAAACAGCAAGCAACGAACGCGCGGTTCGTCTCGATCCCGTCCTCTCATGGCTGTTGTAAAACGTCGTTGGATTTCGATTTCGATTTCAATTTCCAGCTTTTCACGTACTTATTTGAACGATCTACTCTAAGAAGTCTCTGATTTTGGGAGACTGTGTTTTTAACTGAGAGGAATTGTATATTCCTTTTGCCACGATTTTGATTTAAGGTACGCATTTTTGATTCTCATTCTTCTACCTTTGAAGTTTGATCCGGGTATTAGGGTTTCGTTTTATGGGTTTCCCTTTCTTCATCATGCTTATTTGAAGATGATTGGCTTCGTCTCGTGAAGTTTTGATTTATCTCCTTTCTAGGGTTTTCTTGTGGTGGAGAGTTTCCGTGGACTATTTAAAATTATCTCTACTTCATCGGGCAATTTTGGTGATGAAGTGTTCGGTTATTGTGATAACACTAATTTTCAGGAGAAGAGTTAGTTCAATGTTTCTACTTTTTTGCTTGGAAAAGTAGTCTGTATGAAGTTGAGGCATTTAGTTACATAATTAGTCGGCAATGCAGATCAGCTGTAACACAGAACTTTAAGGAATAATCGTTCTTTCTATTCAAGTTGATTATGGCTATCTCATTGAACCGGTGATGTGATTTTTTAATTTTGTGCTGTTCTTGACAATCTAAGATTAAAAGAAGGTAAAATTGGAAGATATTAAAACACTTTTTACTTGGATCTGAGTAAGAGAAAGGAAGGATAGTTCCTGAGGAAAGGATCTCTATTCTTATGTAGTTCACTTCCCACTTTACTAGATCATATTTCTTGGCATTTTTGTACATTAGCTAAATTGGTACATTCATTTTTTCCTTATTAGTTTAAGCTCTTCAGTTCGGTAGGTTTTTTGCTTAGTTTTTGAAGAAAATTAATATGTGATGTTATGACTCTGAGTTGATTTCGGAAGTTTCTGGCTTTACGGAGCAAATAGATGCAATGATTACGTGAGGAACCAAACTTACACTGCAACCAAATATATGATCTTCTCTTATATGTATAGATGAGAATTTGTATAATTTTTTGGCTTTTTGAAGAATTATTTACTGCAAATGAAATGGTTCATTATCTTGCTTGTTTTCATGTATACTGTTTCCTCACAAATATCTTTTCATTTGTTTATCCTGCAATGCCATTTCAGGGTAAATTGTTCTGGAGGACTGTCACTAAAATTTTGATTTGGCTTGTCACTTTGCAGGTGCACCTTCACATAATACTTCGACAGCTGAGAATTTAGCATTTATGTTCTGCAACTCTACAAGCTTGCCATGTGCCACTGTGTGTATAGTGTTCATAAATAAAACAGTGGACTATCTAAAGCTAAAGGAATGTCAGCACCTGGGAAGTTTGATTATTCTTCTGGTGGGCCAGATAGGCCTTTATACAGGTCCAACTTAGCTGCACAGATGGAAAGATCTAGTAGTTTGCGCGAGTCGATGGAACATCCCGTCTCATCTTCTCACCCAAACATGTTGAGGAGCACTTCACCAATAGCACAGACCGATGTAACAAATTTCTTTCAGTGTTTGCGTTTTGATCCTAAGGTGGTCGCTGCAGATCACAAGTCTATTCGTCAAGGTGACTTTAAGCGTCATGTGAATATTGGTCTTGGGATTCAAGTAGATGAATCTCTAAGCACACCGCTGAAAGGCAAGTTGATTCCATCTCCTATACCAGAAGAGATCAAAAGACTAAAGGCTGGTCTGCGAGAAAACAATGTGAAGGCCAGGTAGTTTATTATGATTAGTTGATTAAAATCATCTGGAGTCCTGTTTAACTAATTGAATATTTGTTGTTGCAGGGAGCGTGTGAAAATTTTCAATGAAGCTTCTTCTGTATTTAACAAGTTTTTTCCTAGTGTACCTACAAAGAAAAGGTCTCGAGCAGAAGGGTTTTCTAGTGACCGCTCTGGTGATCGGTTGACTTTAGGGTCAGGTTTAGGTAAAATGGGAATTCAAGGTCAGACTCTGCCTAGTTGTTTTGAGCTTGACCAGCAAAAGTTGGACGAACGACCTAAGAGTGGTGCATTAAATAAGAGGACACGTACTTCCATGGTAATTTCTGATTTTTTTTTGACAAGATATTCTTTAGTGCATTATCCTTATGGAGCGTTTTCTCCAAATATAATGTTTTATAATCTTACTGAACAGACCTTCTAAACCAGTGTTTGTATAAAATTTGGTTTGGTAATTTAGGAAAAAGCTAGAATTGTTTTTGATTTTGATTCCAAATTTCCAAAGCATCTGGCAGCTTTGATCAATTTATAATTTACTATCAATCAATAAGTGTGTATTTAAAATGTTTCAATTTTGCTATTATGGGATTCAGATGGATGTTCGAAGTAATGTCATTGTTCGACAATTAGCTGCTGTAGACAGGGATAAAGACACTACAAGGCTGGCAAATCATAATGCGGTTCAGGGTGAAGATCGATCTTCAATTGGTATCGATGGTTGGGAAAAGTCGAAAATGAGGAAAAAACGATCTGGCATTAAAACAGATGGTCCTTCTAGTTTAGCCTTAAATAAAGCTGTTGATGGTTACAGGGACTTGAAACAGGGCGTACCAAAATCAGCTGGTGATTCCCGATCAAGATTGAATGGTGACTCGAGCATGTTAAGGTATGCCCTACTATGTTAGTCTATTAGATGATAACTTTTTGATAGTTAAAAGATCCATTGTTTGGAATATATTAGGAAAGTATTTATATATTTAACTCCATAGAATTAAATGGTTAGCGATTTGTTTCCTATTTTGAACGATTATATTGGTTCTTATAGAAGTGAACATTAGATAGATACGCCTTGACGCTGTCAAGAACTTTTGTATGTTGGAGATGCAACGACATTGCCTTCTGTGTATCACCACAATTTTTTTTCTGGTGCTGTAGTTAATCAAAGCAATGACTTTTATTTGACGATTGCTTTGGTTGGTGGCTAGAGATTATGCTGGAGATCCTTTGTTTAGCTCTTGTCTGATAAACACAATCTCTTCTCTCCCCAATCCTTTATTTCGCCTCCTTTTCTGGATGAAGGTTTTTGGGAGTTGGGACTCTATTTTGGTGTTCATTCATTTGGTTTATATGCTTCCTGTTTTAATTACTTGTGTAGACATGGGGCAGTGAATGGTGCTGTTCCATATGGAAGATCTGACAACCTCTCTCAGACGACAGGCTTGGCAGCGCGATCTTTGCTCTCCAGAGATTCCGATCACAATTTTGTGTACAATGAGAAGAGAGAACGAGCTATTGGTTCAGATAAAGAGAGGGTGAATCTCAGGGCTGTCAGCAGGTATATGTCAACTGTCAACAAAATTACAATCTTAACCACACCTGTCAAATATTTCTCTAGATCACACTCACCATTTTTTCTAGCCTCAATGGATGGTTTTCATATTCTTGTAACTATCTGTTGGGTTCTTTGCAGGTCAAATATTCACGATGAATCCAATTCTTCAAGTCCAACTTCAAACCTAAAAATCAATGCCTCAGTTCGTGGTCCTAGATCAGGATCAGGGCTGCCACCCAAACTTTCTCCACTTGTCCATAACACTCCTTCTCCAAGTGATTGGGATATTTCTGGCTGTACAAACAAACCTCCATTGTTGTCTGGGGTTCCCAATCGCAAACGCATGACATCTAATCGGTCTTCATCACCACCCGTCACCCAATGGGCTAGTCAAAGACCACAAAAAATATCCCGTGTTGCAAGGAGAACGAACTTGGTCCCCATTGTTTCGAGCAATGATGACGTTCCTTCATCAGATAACATGTCAGATGTTTGTTGTATTGAAACAAGCTTTGGATTTCATAGACGCTCGCCAGCAGCTTCTCCTCAAATGAAATTAAAAGCTGAAAATAGCTTGTCTACAACAGCTTTATCAGGAAGTGAAGAATTTAGCCCCCCTGAGATCAAATCCAAAGACAAGGGAAAACAATCAAGTGAGGTTGATGGTAAAACTTCTCATTCTGTTCCTAAAGTATCCATCTCTAGTTTACAATCGAGAAAAAACAAGCTTGTCTCTGGAGAAGAGCTTGGGGATGGTGTGAGGAGACAAGGAAGGACAGGCCGTGGCTTTACTTCCACAAGGTCCGTCAACCCAATGGCAGTAATGAAACATGGAACAGCAAAACAACTTCGCAGTGCAAGGAATAGTTCTGACAAGAGTGAAGGGTAGAGTATCCTATTTCTAAGTACTTCTCTTTTCTGCTTTTCGGGTATGTGTAGCAGTTTTGGCAATCATGAGGCTTATCTCCTAGTTTTTCCATACGCTCTCTGCAGCCGGTCAGGTCGTCCTCCTACTAGGAAACTCTCTGACCGCAAGGCTTACAAACGTCAGAAAACTACAGCGACAAATGCTACAACACTAGATTTTCTTGGTAAAATAAGTTCGACTGATCAGAATTTTGTTCCTTTTATCTTTCCCCTCTTCTTTTATTTATGGATATATTGTAATTTCTTATATGGTTCAGATGATGGGCATGAAGAGCTACTAGCTGCTGTTAACTCGGCTATCAACTTTGGTAAATATCTGTTCCGGAACTTTATCTTTATATATTTTTCCAACACATTTTCGTGAGGTAATCGGTTTGGTTCTCTGATGCAGCTCAGAATTTTCCTAGCTCTTTCTGGAAGCAAATGGAGCGCTACTTTTGCTATATATCTGATGCACATATTAATTACGTTAAACAGCAGGTAATTGGTTTACCTGTATTTTATAGGACAGAGATTGTACACTTCAACCATCATAATGGATGTGACAGATAATTTGCATATGCATGTTACTTGAATTGATGTACATTACTAGTGCTCTACGTCCTGTATAGTATATGTTTTGACTCCTCGGATTAGATAAATGTCATAATCATGTTCTCTTTCAGGGAGAACTCCCCTCCATTGGTACTACACCAGCCGGGATATCTTCAGACTTTAATAGTCGTGAAATATTTGCTGAAGATGTAACTAGCGAATTTGATTCTAAAGCTGCACCCCTTTACCAGAGATTGCTGTCAGCTTTAATTTCAGAGGACTCAATCAGTGTAAATGACGATTTGCAATTTGATGGATTTGGAGCCGAAGCTGAGTTAGAATTCAGTGCTTTGAATCATATGGTGGAGTTCAATGGTTATAAGAGTGATAGACTGGAATTTGATGAGCTAGAAGATGATGTGTCTATTAATAGCTCAGCCCACCATGTCAATGGAAGATTTTCAGATACTTTGTCCATCAATTTCTCAGATATTCAATATGAAACTTTGGGGATAGATGAGAAGATATATATGGAAGCTCAATCTATTGGAATATGCTTGGAACCCATGGTACATATATTCCTGACGAGTTCAGTTACTTTGGAAATGCTGCTTGCTGATGATAGTGGTTTTGGACTCTCTAATTGATAAAGTTCCTGACAGATTCATGTTTGTCGTTTTATTATCTTGCAGCCTAGCATTTCAAACGTGGAGGATGAAGGAATTGTTCACGACATCAAAATGTTAGAGGAGGCTATCTGCGAGGTGGTATGTTTTCTCACATGCTCTTTATCTTTTATATTTTAACACAATAACGTTGACACAGTATGATTTTATGTAGCTTTTGATATTATCTTGTTCATTTTTCATGTTGTACAATCGACAAAACTTTAGCTTGTACTCAAGATAACTAACTTTCTGATGTTGTCAATTATAAAAAATTTAAGGGTTCTAAGAAGAAAGAGATGTTGAATCGACTACTTAAGCCTGCCCTAGAAATGAAAGAACTTCAGGAGAAGTATGAATTTGTTTTTCTTCCGCATTTTTCCACACCTTTAAATAATCTGGACTGTGATCTGACAGTTCTGTTCTGATACTTTTTACTTACATAGGGAGTTTGATTGGCTTGGTTATGAAAAACTCATCGAAATAGCATATGAAAAGAGCAAGGTAAATTCATTTTTTCCCCCTAATTGGATTAACTTTTCAGCTTCCCCTGTTCAAGCTTTCACCGATTCACTTTTTTGATATATTACAAGTTCATGTTTGATAACTTAAGATGGATTTTATTTTACAGGCAAGTCGGCGTCATCACTCCGCAAGTGGGAAGAGTTCGGCTAACAAAATATCAAAGCAGGCTGCATTTGCTTTCGTGAAAAGGACTCTCGAAAGATGCCGTGAATTTGAAGAGACAGGCAAAAGTTGCTTTAGTGAGTCCACATTTAAGGATATCCTCGTTGCCGGTTTGACGCGAATGGAAGACAATCTCACCGGGAAGGAAGATATTCAATCAGTTTCAAGTATGATATTGTTGTTGACTTAGAACTGTGAACTATGTTTTTGAATTCACAAACTCTCTCTTTATTCGACTCTCTCTTTTCTCTCTGGCAGCTCCCATGGGATCACCACCGAGCTCATCTTTGGCATTGCGAATGACGCAGAGCACAGAAAATCATGCCAACTCTTCTGAAAATGCTTTACGGGAACGCAACGATGAAACAATGTGGTCAAATAGAATGAAGAAAAGAGAGTTGCTGCTTGACGATGTGGGTGGGCCACCACTTTCAAGCAGTACGAAAGGAAAGAGAAGTGAGAGGGACAGAGATGGAAAAGGACAAGCTTCTTTGTCAAGAGGCGGAGGAACTAACAAGATCGGTCGGCCTGCACTTTCCAATGCCAAGGGTGAACGGAAATCAAAAACAAAACCAAGGCAGAAAACGGCTCTGATGTTTTCTTCTTCTGTCAATATCTTGGAGCAAAGCAGAACATCAATGTCCAAACCAACTAACAGCAACAATAGCGAGTATAGTAACTTGGAGACACTGGATGAGTCGGAGCCTCTTGACCTATCTCACCTGCAAATACCAGACGGTTTAGGTGGTCCAGATGATTTCGATACACAAGCAGGAGATCTAAGCTCATGGTTGAACATCGATGACGATGCATTACCAGATACTGATGATCTCTTGGGACTTCAAATACCAATGGATGATCTTTCAGACTTAAACATGATGGTTTAAACTCCCTCTCTCTCACTTTTCTTTCTGTATAGTCCCGCTTGTTATACCATTAGCGGCTAAGAAGATAAAGGAAAAAGGGAAACAAAAGTTTTGGTCCCCTGAAAGAATAACCACCAGTCACCAGAATCAGTTGTTCAGGTCTGGTCCAGCAAAATTAGGCGATATAGATTCTTTTTCTTCGTCATCATCATCATCATCTTTAGGCATCTTTCTTTCTCTTCCTTATAGTTCAGTTACGCAAATGGTGAAACAGTTTTTATTGGTAATTGGGTGGTGGATTTGGCACCGGCAGTTAAGATAGGTCGGTAGTTAAAGCTTCATGAGGACAGAAAAAACATGAGTAATAGTAATGTTGTGTAGTGTTATATATATAGATAAGTGGCAGGTGTTTTCTTTTCCTATTTGGTCTTTTATCTTTGGCATTTTGTAGCTTTCATAACCTTAGAACCATTATTATTGCCTCTGTACATACATTTTGTGTTCCTTAATAAAAAATTGAGCTTCTAAGTGCATGAAACTGTCAAATTGTCTCTGTAACTATATAGTTTCTTAAGGTACAAAAGTTGAGACAGGTTGAAGAAGACAGAGGAGCATAAAGATAAAAGAAGAAACTGTTTGTTAATCACCAAATCTCATTGAAGTCTTGCAAATTATGAATTGATTAACTTGGATTTTAGATATCAAATAGAATCAATGAAATTCAAGGAAAATCCCCAAATATCAAACTAATAAAATATTTTCTACTATTGCACACTAATTCCTCCTTTTACAAGAAGAATCTCAAAGCCAAAGCCGAAAAAATGAAAAGGACTAATAAAAGCACCAAAAACAAGTCCTTTTTTTTATGAATGTACGTTCATCTTTCTTTAGATATGAGAGTGAGAGTTGCGTTTATAGCATTCCGGTTTGTTTTGGACACAGCTTGCTTTAGTGTTACCGTTGGAGATACGTTAACACTTCGTCGCTGATGCTCAATTACTAGCTCACTTGCGAACCACTCTATCTTCTCTGAATTGCTCATTTCTCCAATCCTTTTGCTTCCAAACAAAACCGATTCCACATTGTTTTGCTTCAACATCTCATCAGCTATCTCCGTCAATTTCTTCACATTCTCTGCCCTTGGATCTGTGTCCACGTTCGGTCCACAAGCTCCTAATCGCGATCCGTTTGCCTGCTGCACCACAATTTATTTTCTTATGATTTTTACATCATAAAACTCAAAAAAAAAACTGAAACAAAACGCAAAAGCAACCAAAGGACGCTCTTATCTCCACTACTAATTTATTTTAAGTCGCGAATTTTTAAACGCGGATTTGATAATTTTAACACCGAGTAAGTGATAGAAATTAAAACCTGAATGCGAACGTAGTTACTACTCCGATAAGGCCCAAAGCCCATAGCAACAGCCTGATCTACAAACTCAGCAGACCCATCACCAGAGATTCTCGCCATGGGCCGAGCCCATTCCTTAACCCGCCAATTTTTAACTTGTTCATAATCATAATTCACTTCAAAAAGCTGACCAGTCCCAAGCGATAACACCAACAGATCCTCCACTCCTTTAACCACCGGAAACTCTTGTTTGTTATGGAACACATGCGTTATCGCCGCCGCCGTCGGATTACTCATCGCTAATCCTCCTCCCACCGCAACGCACCGCGTTTTTCCGTCCACCGAACACGTACGAACTGGATCGAATGTTCCCGGCTCGGCCCACGTGGCGCGGCAGATATCTCGTAGTCGGAAATCGAAACTGTCGCTTTCGAGTGCATCGGCTCGTGAGAATAGAAATGGAGCTGTGCTGGAGAGATCGTAGCAAGAGATTAGAATTGGTTTGAGTGTGTCTTTAAGCGTGAGATCAGCGAATGATGCTTTCATAGCTTTTTCGAGTTTAGCTGTTGCGGCGGTTACAGAAGAAGAGGAGGAGGATCCGGATCCGGATCTCATGACCCGTTTTATCGCTGCTCCTGCTCCTCCTCCGACGCCGGATTTGTAGAAATTGTCGGCGTTTTCTACAAGGAATTTCCAAGTATCCTTTGCTTTGAAAATCGGGCGGTTTCCGTCTCTAGTCGCGAACATCATCGCCGCGAATACACCTCCGACTCCTGATCCGGCGGCTACGTCGAAGTAATCAGCGATTCTAGCGTTTGGATCGCCGGATTTCTCTTTCAGCATATGTTCAAGATAGATTAGAGATTTTCCCGCCAAAAGACCTCTCATCCCACCACCATCGATGCTTAAAACACAGATTCTTCCTCTCGAAGTCGTGGATGGTGTTCCAGGTAGAACGACGCCGTTTGGAGTCAACGGAGATCTTGGAGAAGGTCCAGCTTCGGAATCACCAGGACGTAATGGACTTCGAGGAATACATAGCAGCCTTGGATCTTCGTATCCGAAAAGAAACTTGCTCTCGAGAACAGAGAAGATCTCATAGTTAAGCTTATCATCTGAATCAAAGACCGGTTCATGGGAACGTGCCGTTGACAATGTCGGACTAGTGAGAGGTCTCTCGTGATTTCCAGGGGTATTGGGAGCAGTGTGATTGACAAAATGCTTCTTCTTACCTTTGGAGGAGACTGACAATGGCGGTGGCTTATCGTAGCGCCGATTCATAATCGTAAGATAGAAGAACGAGAATGAAGCCTTTACACAAACCAATATTTGAAGCTTCCGCAGGTGTGGCTATGGCGGACAATCTGGCACGAAAATGGTATTCTTCAAAGACAAAAACTTAAAAAAGATATTAAGAATTTCTATTTTGGAGTTTGGTGAAGAGAGCAGCGTAAATTAGCATGACATGGTTAAGCACTACTCTCTCTCTCTCTCTCTCGTGTGCTTCTAAATGTCTCGTACCCACGTCCGACGCCGACTCTACCAAATGATTTTTCTTTTCTTTCTTAAGAGTAAACAAACATATGCATACTTCACATTTTATATTTGTATTAATAAGATAAAGCAGTTTATTAGTTGGCAGATATACTTATATATCCAGTCTCAATAAGTTATCTAATTAATTAAATTACACTTCCACTAAATTCTTATCACATACTTAATAGTACCTTTATAATCTAGAAGACAGAAGTAACAAGAAGAGAAAAACAATACAGATGAATCTTCTTTTCTCCAATAACATTTTCCAATCCGATGTATCACAAAATATGAGTTCCAAGTGAAAAAATGTAATAGAACACTTGCTTATATATCTATAATCTTGGAATACAACACATACATAAATATATCTAAAATATGTAATTAAGATCATGTTTCGAGTGGAAAGTTACAACAAGAAATCTGAGGTGATAACAGTAATAACCAGATGACGATACTATTATGTCTCCCTGTAGCTTATACGGAGAACGTACCAGACAGATTCCCAAGTGTTGCAAGTGGTGATCCTACATCAGTGAAGTAGGAAGCGAGATTGATCCCGGAGTTGTTGTATTTGTTCAAGAAAGGATGATCCTGAATAGAGTTTGGACCCCGAGGATGAATATAACATTCAACTTGAATGGAAAAAGCATGTGAAAATAATGATATAAGACAAACCATTAGTTCCTTTGCAGAGCTTCGACTGTCCGGGTCCTTTTGTAGACTGAAAGAGAGTAAGGATTATGAATTAGTACGTAATCGCTGTAAAAGAGCAAGTTTTATAAGTGTGTGTGAGAGATTACCATGTGGATATGAATGAAGATAACTCAGGGGAGAAATTCTCAGGAAGTGGGGGTGGTGGTTGGTCAACAATGGCTTCCATTAACTCGAAAACACTGGTCCATGTTTTTTCTTGACCCGGAGGTGCATATGGGAATTTTCCTGTTGCACATTCAAGTACAACTAAACCCAAGCTCCATATATCACTTTTATTACCATATTTGTTTCCAACGATTCTCTCTGGCTGTAAAAATAAAATTTTGTATTTTTGAATCCTATGACAAGACAAAGAGTTTCAATTAAGAAAATGCTCAGCAGAAAAAGAGATACTTACAGACATGTAATTGTAAGTCCCAACAAATGTGTTTGCTAAACCTGCTGTGTTTGCCATAACGGTACTCACACCAAAGTCAGTGATTTTGACTTCTCCTCTGTGATTGATCAACAGATTGGATGGTTTCAAATCACGGTGGATGATATGTCTATCGTGATGAAGATAGATCAGTCCTTGAAGCACCTATATTAATCATATTCAAGATATCACATTAACTAAACAATACAGAAAAGTTTGGTTTCTAGAGTTTCCACATTTTCTTACTTGTCTAAAGATGGCAGAAAGATAGGACTCAGGGATGGCTTTAACTGATTTAAGAAAGTCTGCTAGAGATCCGCCGTCCATGTACTCCAAGATAAGTGAGATTGCGCCATTGTCATAAAATGATTGGTATGAGGTAACAAGATAAGGACATTGTGACGATTGATTTATTTTCAGCTCTTGTGCAATTGCCTTGCGAATCGCTTCATCGATATGTAGTTGAATAACCTATTCATGTAGCAGCAACAGTCATGCAAGAAAGAGGAGAAAAAGGAATCAAGGTTCAGCTGAAAAGAAGAGTCCACATTGACAAGGATAGGGAGAAAAAATGGTTTTCCATTTATAGACAATTAGAAAACTAAAAAATCAACATTTGAGAAACCTGAAATCGAAAATTAAGTGATGAACTTGGAATGACATGAAAAATATCACAGTTGAAATCTCCAGCAAATGTAGTAATTTGTAAACAATTATTTCACAATTCAGAAAATCAGAGACAAAGCAATTTTAGATAATGCATAATCGTAGAGTTTGAGTTACCTTCAATGCGAAAAATTGGCCAGTCCATTTGTGTTGAACCAATTGTACAACACCACTGCTTCCTTTTCCAATAACTTTAACCACATCTAAATCCGATAAGCTCAGCTGATCATCAGCTGGTTTAATTGGAGACAGCTGAAACACAATTGCAATGAAATAGATTACAAAAAGTGATCTTATAATGTATAAATCCCTAAAATCTCTATCTAAAACTACAAAAATGATCGTTTGAAAAGTTTCCAATTATGATCAGATCCACAACCTACATTTACAGTTCATACATTCCACCTAACTGAACACCCAGAAATGAAAAAAAAAAAACGAAAAGAAGACACTTACGACTTCAGGCTCCGACTGAGAAATGATTCGAACTCCATCCTTATTAACTCGTAGATCTCCATCCTTAAACGTACCACTCTGCGTCCTAGGAAGAGAAGACAAACCCTAAGTAACAAAACCAGAGACATTTTCCCAACAAAAATCCATAGATCCATCGCGAAAGAGAATCGAGATAAATTACAGGAATTTGGTGATGGATTGCTCGCCAGCAACTGGAATTGAGAGCTTAAGATTATTGCCAAATCCACCTTTCTTCATCGTCTCCTTGGTTCTTTCTGTGGTCTCTCGACTCAGTCATTTTATATATAAGAGTTAATACGCTTTTTATGCATACTAATAAATAAAACATATAAACTAGTCAGCGATGCGAAAGAAAACAGCTCTTAATAAATCTCAGTCAAACATATGCTCTCCACGTTGACCAATGACTAGACATTTACTTGTTTCTCCTCGGTTTTCTTTAACCGAAGGTTTAAATCGACACTTTAGTCAGACACAAACCGGTTTATTCAATAATTTTTTCAACGACTACAAAACATACCATATCTTATACCTTAAATTTATAAGAAATTAGGTGAGTGTCCGCGCTACGCAGCGGGATCCTTTTTAATTTATGTCATTTTGTTGCAATTTTTTAAAATTTTGGGAAAACTATGAGAGGTTTATTATAGAAAGAGAAATAAATTTTTTAAATATTAATGACCAATATTTTGGCTGAATCTTTTGTTAAAAGTTGAGACTATTTTAATGAATATTGGCCATGTTCAAGTGGTTGAACTTGTTCTTCTCGGTTCCTTTCTATAGAATATAGAACCACTAAAATTACAACATTGAAGTCTTCCGTACATTAATATGGGTATTTATTGTAAATGAAATTACATGTGGCATGATAGTGAAGATTGTTGAAAATCTCTTTGTATACGACATTTTTAATGGCTGATTTGTTTTCCTTTTGTGTAGTGGCACTCCAAATTCGTAGTCCTTCTTTTGATGTGATGCGAGATAAAGCAACATATAGTTGGCCATGACTAAATACATGCTTGGGTAGATTGATACCCACATTTTGTAAACTTTGGCCTTGACTATAGTTTATTGTCATTGCATAACAAACTCTAACAGGGAATTGTCGTCTTCGCGTTTTATATGGAAAATTTGTATTTGTCGTTGTCATGATGATCCTTGGTATAAGCACTTTTTTCTTGACATTGGTGTCGGTTAGTACTTCTGCTTCAAGTACCTTCTTCACCTAAATGAGTAACAAGCAGTCTAGTCCCATTGCATAAACCTTGCTTTTGGTTTATGTTTCTTAACAATATATTTGGGGCATATTGTATCAAAGGTACGTGATGATTTGGTAATCCCAAACACTTGAGTGCATATAGGTACTATGCAGTGTATACAAGATTAACTCCATCAAGGTCATCATCATCGGCGATACTGTCAACACTAAGATACTCTTTCATGTCACCTCCAATTTTTGCTAAGAAGAAATTATTTAACTTATCAACAGTTTCATTCCTTGGTTTTATGATGGCAAGACCTCGCATATATGCACGGTTTTGGAAAGATTTTTCGAGATTTGGGAATGTTGCTTCCTGCATTTCTCTCATTGAGTTTTCTCCTTTTTCCAAGAGTAATGTGTCTTTGAACTCTATGTGGTAATTTTCTAGAGACGCTTTGTTCAGAGTATTGACACTTTTATCCTCGCCATTCCCGACTTGTAAAATCCATGCAACAAAGTTTTTTCATCTTGCTTCACTCTCATGTTTTTGGTAAGGGTGGCAACGTAACAACTTTGCCAAATGTAAGATCTATTAAGTGTTGCGAGAATTGTATCTTGTTTTCTTCCTTGTGAGATGACTGGTAATATTTGTCTGAAATCTCCACCTAACAAAATAGTATTTCCCCTAAATAGTTTCGCTTCTGCATCTGGGTCGATAAAACTCATTATATCTTTTAATGTGCGATCTAATGCTTCAAAAGTGTGATGATGTGCCATTGGTGCTTCATCCCATATGATTAGATCCGTTGTCTCAAACAATTCTGTGAGCATTGTTCTTGGTTTGATATCACACATCGAGTTTTCATGCATAAATGATGGTTACTTGAAAGACTGTATGAACTGATGAACTTATTGATATCTTAGTTATCAATTTGATATATTGATATTTTTGAAAACCCCCTTTCAGGGGAAAATTTCCAGAGAGAATGATGAAGCAGGTGCGGTTTTTTAAAGTTTGGAAATAAGGCAAAATTATTGACCTCTGGTTTAGCATGTATTATGGCCTCATGGACCAACGATTAGGCGGAAACGAAATTATACATTAGGTGAGAATCATTTATTTGTTAAGCATATTGATCGAAAAAGTAGTGGAGGGGAGGTTAATTTTTGTTTCACAGAATCGTATGAATTTGAGTAGGTTAATTTTTTATGATAATGTCGTTTTAACTTATATGATGTGTGTTTAATCTGATAATGATATTGTTGATTATGGGAAATTAAATTGCTGATGTGTCAGCACCAACAGAGAAAACCATACTTTTATATATATAATTACAATAAATACATATTTGTTATTATTGTTAGACATGTAAAACTTCAATTACACTTGCAAAATAACTATACAAAAAGAAAAATCGTCTGGAATAAAGTAATCTATCTATCAATTAAACCAATATTTACTCTCTAGCTTACAAGAACATGGTTTTCTTTAAATTGTCTATATATATTACAAGGCAGAAGTTTTTACATCCCTTTATACATTATAGAGTGACAACACATAATGGTTGATTACAAATTGCTAGCGAGGTTTCTCCAGGTTTCCATCATGTTGAAGAAGAATTTCGAAAGAAGCTTGGGAATTTGCGATATGATTGGCCCATAAGTCTGCAGTACATCGATGAAACATCATTTCGATGACGCATAACACAGGATTAAATACAGAAGACAAAGGCAGCTTGTTTGAAGAATACCGATTCAAAGTTCATAATGAGGTAAAGCAATCAGAAGTCGAATACTGCATACCTTTTCATTTTCATTGAGTTGGCACAATGGAAAAGCGAGGAGTTTGAAGTTTTTAGGCACGCCAAACTGCTGATTTACGGGTAATTTTACAAGATAAAGCTTTGTGCATTCCTATACAAAATATGAGGAGGATAAAGAAGAGCTTTAAGTATATGCACAAATCTTCAAAAGTCTCGACTTTTATTACCATGGAACTAACTAACCTTTGGGTGTTTCACATTAGGTGGCAAGAAAGGATACATCAATTAGAGAAACCTATTCTGCAGCTAGCAAAAACCAGAACAAAACACTAAAGACAAGAATCCATAGTTCCTACCTCAAGGCCCGTAGCAGAGGCATTTTCGTTGCTCAAAAGCTTTGATGCTAGTTTTCGTTTTAGACCTTCAATATCTAATATGTTCAGAATAAACATGAGTTTAGAATCAAGACTTGAAAAAGACAATATAGGCATAAGAAAGAGTAAAGTAAACCTGATTCTCCAGGTCTCAAACGACCACCAGGAAGCTTGAAGATGGAGTTTCTATATTGAAGAAGCAAAACATGAGGATGCTTGAATAACTCAACCTGATTTGTCCCAACATTAGATGTTCATCAATCCTTTATAATCAATTTCTCTGTACTTTCTTTAAGTTTTTCCTAATTTTGCTATCAACGATAGAATCTACCAGAAGAACAGCTTCAACGCAAGTCGTCAATCCATGAGCACCGTAACTTCAAAAGACACAAACTAGGAAATTTTTAGCTACACATTAACACTACGAAAAACCCATATGATCAAAATTCAGACGAAAACGAAAAAAAAAACTGGAATTACTTGGATTTTAATCTCACGACTCGATCAGAGATAATCTCGTCCTTGACACGAAGAGCGTCTCGCGAACCGAGGTAGTAGCTGCTAAGCGGATATAAATCGATCATCAAGTCATGAACGAGATGGTTTCGCCTTGCCGTGTTCTCTTCGCTACTCTCCAAATTCAAAATTCGAGCTTCTTCACCCATTTTTCTCCGGGAAATCCAAAAAGATAGAGAGCTAAAAGCAATCTCAGTTGACTAAAATTAGATAGCTGGGATGATATCACGAATAAGAATAAGTGTAAACAAGCGAAAGCGACCACTGAGACGTGGCGGTTCTCGAGAGTTCTTCGCCGCAAAACAGTGCTATTAGCTGACGCCGGCGGCAAGTCGAGGAAGAAGAAAGTCCTGGGCCTTTTATGATATTAATGGGCCTTCAGTATTAAATAACAAAACGGCACGATGTTTAAGCAGTCTATTGTTTCGAACTACTTAAAACGACGTAACTTCTATTTTCTAACTAATAATAACAAAATCAGAATCGCTGTTTCAAATTCTGGATTTTTTTTACTTCCTTTTTTATTCACCGGAAAACAGTAAAAAAAAACCTAAAGGAGGATGAAACTCGCAGGTCTGAAATCGATCGAGAATGCACATGAAGATTCCGTCTGGGCGGCGACTTGGGTTCCGGCGACGGAATCTCGACCGGCGTTTCTTCTGACTGGATCTCTTGACGAGACAGTGAAGTTATGGCGACCGGACGAGCTGGATCTTGTGCGGACCAATACTGGACACTCATTGGGAGTAGCAGCTGTTGCGGCTCATCCTTCTGGGATCATCGCAGCATCTTCTTCGCTTGATAGCTTTGTTCGCGTCTTCGATGTTGATACTAATAATACTATTGCTGTTCTGGAAGCTCCTCCTTCTGAGGTTTGGGGAATGCAATTTGAACCTAAGGTAACTGAATGATTATGACATACTGCTCAATTATCTTGTGTCCTAGTTGAGGGTTATTAAGGATTTGGTTTCTTCTGGAATTTAATGCTTTAAAACTATAGATATGAAGTTGCTGAGCATTGATTCTGTAGCTCTGATTAGTTAGGTACTTGAAGGACATATACTGTGGTCTGAATTCGGTCGATATTAACTTCTGATTCTCATATTGACTTACGATCATAGTAGCATAATAACTTGTTTATAGGTGCTTTGTTGCAACATCTTTATTTGGTCAATTACTACTTGTCGCTGTTTTCCGTATCAGTCGTAATTCTGTTTTCAGTTACAACACAAAACAATAAATTACTAATAGAGATCTGATCAGGTCTCAAAGTTTATCGCCGAATTTGATTCCACATCTAGGTACTTTGGTGAATTGTTTGACTTTATTAGCTGCCATATGAAATGTATTAGTGTAAAAACGTGAATCAAACTGGAGATTACTGTCATATTTTTCCGATGTTATTGGAATGATCTTTCTTTGTAACTCTTTGATCCACTTACCTCTCTTGGCCTTGCTGTTTTTGAGCAGATTCATATAACCTATCGTTCCAGTGTACAAATAACTTATTGTCAGGATACCAATCTACTGCTTAGGGACTAGTTTGCGGTGGAGCTTTTAGTTACTTCTAAGCTGGTTGTTTATAATAAAAGAATTTCTCTTCATAGTTATGCTTTGCTGCAAAGTGCTTACATATTAATTTACATTTTCCAAGGGTACAATCCTTGCTGTGGCAGGTGGAAGTAGTGCCTCGGTCAAGCTTTGGGACACTGCAAGCTGGACACTAGTGTCAACTCTATCAATCCCACGTCCAGAAGCAGCAAAACCTTCTGATAAAACCAACAGCAAGAAATTTGTCCTCTCTGTGGCTTGGTCTCCTAACGGGAAACGGCTTGCTTGTGGTTCAATGGACGGCACGATCTGTGTTTTTGATGTTGACCGCTCAAAGCTTCTTCACCAGTTAGAAGGTCACAATATGCCTGTAAGGTCCCTTGTGTTCTCACCTGTAGACCCGAGGGTCCTCTTCTCCGGATCAGATGATGGACATGTGAACATGCACGATGCAGAAGGGAAAACAATGTTGGGGTCCATGTCCGGCCACACTAGCTGGGTACTGAGCGTTGATGCTAGCCCAGATGGTGGAGCCATAGCAACCGGTTCGAGCGATAGAACTGTGAGGCTATGGGATCTCAAGATGAGAGCTGCGATTCAGACAATGAGCAATCACAATGACCAGGTTTGGTCTGTGGCGTTTAGACCACCAGGTGGAACAGGTGTCCGGGCAGGTCGTCTTGCTAGTGTCTCTGACGACAAGAGTATATCACTCTACGATTACTCATGAACAATCCTATTGTTTTGTCTTATGCATATTCGAAAACACATTTAGTTTCCGAGGATTCTATGTAAACACTAGTTGTAACATTGTAATCTGCAACAGTTTTCTGCTGGTGGAAACTTATTGGCAACATTATATAACTAGCTTACATAAAAAAAAAAAAAGTTCAAACTTTTGCGTTGAAACTTAATGGGAAACTGAAAAACAGATAAAGATCACAGCAAGATGACAGGTGAAGTGTAGTACACAAACAAACGTCTAAAAGTTTTTTTATAAAACACATAATAGCTATAGATTACGGTCTGCTTGCATCTTATGACTTGAGCGTTTGACCTCCTAAGTACGTCTTGAGAACATCCATGACAGCTCCGTAATCTGCTTTCACTTGAACAGGAGGATTGGCCCATCTGCAAGCCATGTCAGGGATGGCTTTTGAGTGATAATCTATCTTAGACTGAGTGAACTTCAACCCATGAGCAGTACTCACAACCACGGTTCGGTCAGTTGGTGCAATCACTCCTTGGTTCCTCAGTTTGAACAATGCGGTGAGAGCTACACCTGTATGTGGACAGATAAACATTCCAGTCGAATCCGCTTGAGCCATTGCATCCATCAGCTCTTCCTCCGTGGCTTCTTCTACAATACCGTTACACTTCTTGAGAGCATAGACAGCTCTGTCTATGGAGACTGGGTCACCGATCTGAATGGCAGAGGCGAAAGTGGTACTAGCAGTCATGGGCTTGAAGTCCTTCCAACCAGACTTGTAATGCAAGTAAAGAGGATTAGCATTAGCTGCTTGTGCACAGACCATCCTAGGGATTCTATCGACAAGTCCCAGTTCTTGACACATCTTAAAACCTTTGTAAAAAGCATAGATGTTTCCGAGATTGCCTCCAGGAACAATCACCCAATCTGGAACTTGCCAGTGAAACTGCTGTAGAATCTCAATGGCTGCAGTTTTCTGTCCTTCTAACCTTAAACTGTTCAACGAATTCGCCAAGTAAATCGGTAATTCCGCCGTTATCTCTCTAATCAGCTTCATGCACCCATCAAAATCAGTGTCAATACTGAGAACAAACGCACCATTAGCTATAGGCTGAACCAGCTGAGCCATTGAGATCTTGTTCGCCGGTAAGAACACGATTGATGGGATTCCAGCGGAGGCGCAGTAAGCAGATAAAGCAGCAGAGGTATCTCCGGTGGAAGCACATCCGACGCCGACAACAGGTTTATTCATCTTTCTCAGGCGATTAACTTGGCTGACCAAAACAGTCATTCCAAGATCCTTGAAACTTCCGGTATGACTAATCCCACAGTGTTTCACCCATAGGTCGTTCATTCCTAGAAACTTTTTGCCGAATCTCTCCGCCCAGAACAGATTAGAGTTTCCTTCGAAGGCAGAAACGATGTCGTCGTCATCGATCTCAGGAAGAACCCACTCCTTCTTCGACCAAACGCCCGATCCATAAGGCCATGTGCTTTTACCGACTCGCGAATCAAAGAGATCTCTCCAATACGCACCATCGAATTTCTTCAAAGCATCCATATCGTGCTTGACATCAAGTAAGCCACCGGAGCGGCTACGGTAGACGATCTCGTCGAGAGAGTAAGACTCGGTGGATCCAGGAGCTGCATTGAACGGAACGTAGTTAGCTGAAAACGGATTCTTAGTGGTTGAACGGTTACGACGAGCCTCATCTCGAATGTTATCTTCGGTACGGTGGGGAGGCTTGACAGCTGTCTCGATCGGAGTATTTTCCTCTGTTGTTTTAGCAGAGGAGGTGCAAGAGACGACGACGGGACGGTGACGGAGGACGGAGGTGAAGTGATGGCGGCGGATTGAGTCTTGTTTAGGGTTTAGAGAAGATACAGAGGCATTGAAGAAACAAGAGGAAGCCATTTTTCTAGAGATAGGAAGAGACAATGAGAAGTGAGATGCGGCTGAGGATTTTGAGGGGACACAGAAGAGAGAAAACAAAACTCAGATAAACCGAAAATGTTGTCAAACCGGATATTCGGTTTATGCTTTTAGGTTTCTTCTTAACAGATTCTGTGACGCAGCAATTATTGGGACCCATGAACCAATCAAATATCCAAATGGAAATTTTCCATATTTTTCACGTGTTTAGAACAGAAGTTAATAAAGTATGTATTATAAGGTAGAAACATTTGACCAAAAAGTAGCATCAAGTGGATATGTTTATTAATTACTTGGTTCGAATTGGAAATGTTTTGAAAACAACAAACTCACTGAACCGGGTATATATAGATAGATATTTATGTATTATCAAAAGACTCGGATTTTATCTAACAAGAGGAAGGAGAAAGCAAGAAGGGACTCAACTCCTAAGATACTACACAAGAGAGTAAACAAGTGAAGTCATTTGCTTATAGCAATGAAACATCTTCTATACATCTGAGCAGGAGAGATTCGAAAGGGGACTAAACTGGTGGAATGTTTGAGAAGGAGAAACCTTTGTATCCTTTGTAAGCGTAATATGCAATTCGTGTATAGTAAAACCCGGGAATGAACAGAAGACACCCGAGGACGATGAAGAAGATCCCTGTTTCACCACAAAACATACGAATGATTACAACAAGTTTTGACAATATGCAGAGAAGGCAAAACCAAATGGAATGAGTTTCAAGTATAATGCAGATACTTTGCTTTAGGAGATGTGTGGAAATATAATGCATTGCATAGGAGATGTGTGGAAATATAATGCATTGCATAGGAGATGTGTGGAAATGCATTAATGACCTTCCAGAGTTACAAGCCAGCAGAAGGAAAAGAGAAAGCTAACTAATTAAAGGGAGATTTCATGTCTATGTTACAAGCAGAGGTTTAAGAAATATGATGTATGTATCTGGAAGCTGCTGAAAATCCACTCCCTTTCATCTCGCAGGTAAGAGAAGCTTAGGATTCTAAGACTGAAATCAAATTACATGCCGTTTGAAAGCTGCTGAAAATCTTTAATCTATTCACCCAAATCTCCTCTTTAAGCAGAAAACAGAGAATAGAAGACTAATCTGAAACCAAAATACGCACCACCATAGCTAACAAGAGCAGTTTCCTCAGCTTAATCACCTAAATGATCATATGGTTTCCTCAAAATCTATATATTTCCTGAAACAATCTAGCTGAGATCGATTATTGCTTAAATGATATAGTTGGTTTAGCTTAATTCTAACATTACATAAATTCAGTTGATCTATCTTGTGTCTGACAATTACATACATTCCTTTTCCTCAGCCTAATCACCTAAATCATTCAAACTAAGAATTTGTTAAGGAGCTCATAAAACAAGTACAAATCAGAAGAACATAAGTATACACAATCCTCCACTTTCTAAGCTTCAGAATGGATCAAAATAATGGAATGCAAGAGAGAAATAGTAAGATAAATAAGAAATCGCACCGTGGCCTCGATCACCGCCAATTCGATTATACGCCATGAAGAAGCCGGAGACAATTCCTAAGGTTCCGAAGATGAGTAGAGCCACCGCAAGTGCGATCTCCTTCACCGGCGGTCGATTATTGACGGTATATGAACTCTCAATCATAATGTCTTCATCCGTAATCGAGAACGCATGGTCTACATACGCCATTAAAACAGCTTCCGGATCAAGATCAATGGGAAACGATCGAAATCGATACAGAAGAAATTCGAATGACTCCAAATCAGATTCTATTGCGCGAAAATCGGAAGATCCAGAGCTCGAGAAATCGAAATCGTACTGTTTGCGTTAGGTCTTCTTCAGATATTATGAGTCGGTTTAGTTTGGTGCAACTTAATTTCGTGAAATGTACTCAATGTAGAATGCCTTGCCGGATCTGTTATCTAGATGCAAACTACGCGTCGTTTTGATTATTTTTTTTCTCAGAAGAAGCAGAACGTGCGAATTCTTGAACAAATCAAGTAACCAAAATGGACTAAAAGAAACCAGAAAAATAAAACTTTACAAAATATTCATTTGTTCATTTGATAGACATTACATATCTATAAATTCAAAAGATTCAGGTAAAAACACCAAAACAAACCATTTACACCAGAGAAATTTTATGGAGGATAGAGTTTCCAGAGAGCAACAGTTGCATCTTCAGACGCAGATGCCATCAGCTCACAGTCTGGGGAGTAAGACACAGCGTTGCACTGCAAACAAACACATAAAATTCAGAACAACTTTGTCTCACAACTGTTAGGAAGAGAATACAAAGTCTGATAAAGATTAACATACCGTTGCAGAATGGTACTTTAGTATCGCCAGAGCATTTCCTTTGCGGTAATTGTAGACCCTGACTCTATTATCCAAATATGTAACAAACAGAAGGATAAGCTTTCTGTATAGAACAAGCATTCATTCATTCATATGAATATGCATTTTCAAGCTAAGAAAATCAACGCTGAGCATGTGAATGCTAACCTGTGGTCCCAACCAGCCGTGGCTGCAATTTTCCCATCTGGTCTGATTGAGGTGCCGGATACACCCTGTCGTTCCAAAACTACCTCTTTCCTCATTGTACAAGAACCCTGAAAACATATAATAAATTTGAGGAATAGGTATCAGACTATAGCTGTACAATGATTGATCACACAAGTGCATCCTCTTTGGCAGATGTAAATCTTACAGTTGAATGGTTGAGATTAAACATCACAATTTTGTCATCTGCCCCTCCTGAGATACCTCCATCACATGATGATGCAACACAAAGACTTAAAACTGCATAAAGAGCACAAAATAAATAAAGTGGAAAATTTAAAAAGCAGGAATAAATTTATAAGAAATATGTGAATGCAGAGAATGAGAACAAAACCTGGCTCTGAATGAAACTTCACACTTGTGAGAGGCATTGTAGCATTGCGTAGATCCCAAAGCAGGATTGAGCCATCCTCATAACTGCAGTTTGGAATTATCCACTCATAACAAAAATCAACTACGAATAATCTTAGCGCTTTGTCTTTCTTAATTAACAGAAAACAGCTTGGAAGTGAGCATACCCAGCTAAGACATGTAAGAAGCCCTGTGATTCAGGGGGGCAAAATAATTGAACAGCCATACACATTCCTGCAGGTGACCAAAAATCACCAGAGTATTTTATGCAAAGTTCGAAGGTCAGCTGATAAAGACATTCTCAAGTTAACAAGAAACGTACATATGGACCTCGTGGAATGAACAATATGACCCTACCTCTTTCTTTAGTAGAAGCATTGGGGAATTCGTCAGGGCTAGCTTGAGGAAGTTGTATGATCTTGTCTCCGGTATTAAGATCCCATATCTCTACCTTTACAGATAGACCAAATGTTGAGAATGCAAACAGGAAATGGAAACCCAAGAAAAAGCGAGGGGATTTATGTCCAAGACAAAAATTTATATGAATTTCTGGTCACCTCATTAGGTTGCTCCCCTACTACTGCTACGTAAGTGATACCTTCAACATGGCCTCCATCTGTTATTGACAAATACTTAGTAAATCTTTGGTAATAAGACAATAAGAAGGTAAACATGTATTTTTTCTACATCACACAAATTGGAAATTATAAGAAACCTTATTCAGGTTAATGGAGAGCAACTTATGATCTTACATGTTGACGTTTACAAAACGAACAGTATCAGTTCATTCCGAAATTAATGATGAGAACACAAGTTTATAGACAACACAAGTAAAACATACCCTGGAGCAAACCAGAATCCTCGACAAACCCTTCATTCTTATTTGTATATTGAACAGTACGTGTGTCTTTAGAATCCTGCTCATCACAATTTTCTGAGTGACCTTCAGCTTCTTTCAGAGAAGTAGTAGGCTTCTTAACAAGAGAGAACTTGCAAAAATGATAGGCACTTGTATTGAGTTTTAATACTGGGTCTCTGCAAAGCATGTCACGAGAATCATTGGTAATATTTTAATAGCAAACGAATGCATAAACAGCTAAACGAAGGGGAAATCATATCCACCTTGATAGACCACAATCTTCAATATCCCAACTCTTAACAGTTCCATCTCTGCCTTGGCTATAACCATAAAATGAAGACATTTAAGTTTTGAGGAAACAGATTGATTATAAAAGTCACGTTTTTACCTGATAATCTTGTTCTCTCCTAACCAGGGACTAGCTGCTACAGCTAAAATTCCATGTGCTCTACTGTGAGCCCTACAAATCCGAAAAAGAAACAATGAATGCTACTTCATCAAGGAAAAAAAAAAATAACGACTGGAAAAATCAAATCACAAACCAAGCAGAAGAAACTGTACGATGCTGAATGGTATCCCAAATCCTCAACTCTCCATCAGCTGAACTGGAGAAACGCAGCTTCAATTTTGCACCAATTTATCACAAATAATACAATACAGGATTTAAACCGTTCAGAAGTAAGACAGAGTAATTTAACAAACCCAGTGAAAAGCAGAGATTTTGATGGATGGAACGAAACGTCCATCACCGAATGACGGTGCCCTCTAAGCACAGCCACCGGATCAGGCGGAGGTCTCTTGCTCATTGCCGCTTGAGCTTCTAAGCAAAATCAAAATCTTGTCATACAGAAATCCAGAGAACTCGCAACTTAATCGAATCCAAGTCTCAGGCTTTGACAACACCAATACAGAGAAAGAAGAAGGCCTTTAAGAAACTCCTTCGACACTCAGAGGAAAACTACACGTCGTTTAATTTCAGTATTTTTTTCTATAAACGGCAGAACGTGCAAGTTCACTTTCAGGAAAAAGATAAAACGAGACTATTATCCGTTTAACGGATAATTATATCCTAGTTTCCAAACAACCAACTTTGAAACTAGTTTAGATAGTAATAGAGAGAGTGAAGAATTAACGATCCGAGGAAAATGGCTCCGAGATCCGATTCACAAAACCTAGCCACCGGCTCCGCCGTGTCTGATGAATCCTCAATCGATCCGATCTTCCACATACTCCGGATCGTCCCTTTCTCCTTCCTCCGACCACCGCGTCTTCGTCTTAAGGTCCCTTCTTTTACGCTCCCGTCTCCGATGACTGTTTTCGCGCTGATTCTCCTCACTTACTTCCTCGTCGTCTCTGGCTTCGTATACGACGTGATTGTCGAGCCTCCAGGTATTGGTTCAACTCAGGATCCTAACACCGGGGCAGTACGTCCCGTGGTGTTCATGTCGGGTCGGGTTAATGGACAGTACATTATTGAAGGTCTTTCTTCGGGTTTCATGTTCGTGCTGGGTGGGGTTGGAATCATAATGCTGGATCTGGCATTGGATAAGAATCGAGCTAAGAGTGTCAAAACATCTTATGCTACAGCTGGAATCACTTCCATTGTGATCGCTTATGTCATGAGTATGCTCTTCATTCGCATCAAGATCCCTGGTTATCTTCATTAGATTTTAGATCAGTTTTACTTCACTCTGTAAGTGGATCTCTGGTTTTAAGATCCATCATTAGAAGAAGAAAAATGTCTCCTTTTTTGTGTGTGTTTCTTAGCTAATGTATTTCTTGTTTGATAATGAGAATTTCAGCTTTGAATGTTAGCATCTATACAATGTTGTTTAGACATCTGCATCTGCGTTGCTTTGATTTTGTCAATCTCATCGTTTAAGGTTGCCTTGATAAAGATAAATGTGAAATTCTCTGTTACATTACATAACAACGCAACCTATGAAGTTGAGTTCTTCGAGGCCTGCAATTTTCTTTAAGTCTGTATCTTATTACATAACAGACTCTTTTTCGGAGTTAGTTATCCGAGCTGAAGTAGGATGAAACTAAAATTCAATGTCCGTTCACTCTTATGGTCGAAAATCATCATAGCTGGCATGTAAATTGAGGAAGGAAACTGAAGATCATTGATTCTTCTAAACGATTGATTAGAGAGTATGTTATTGTTAAGTTCTAGATAACCAAAGAGTGAGACTTTGTTTGGAAGCTTTACTTATCCGTCAAAACAATTTCTGGTATGAATGGTATAGGGATGAGAATAAAGCTTATGAAAGGAGAGGCTGTTATTTATAATTTTAAAATACATGTTTTACAATAAGAAGTATATAATCTGAATGCTGTGTATATACATATTCTTTATACATTTAGTGATGAATTTAGTAAATGGTAAATGGTGTCAAAATTGTGTGTACTGTGTACATTACTATTTATCTGCTGAAATAGGTTCTTGGAGAAAAGAGACGTCGAGGTGACAACATCACAGTAAACCTGGTTGAAGTTAAGATATCAATGGGACGGTACTCAGGCATAATGAGACCGTCTCTCTCTTCCCTGGTCCAAGCCCTTGATCTGCCATTGAATGTCCCATACTTAACCAATTTACGGAATCCCCATGACTTCTTCTTTGGCGAGGTGTCCACATTCTACCGTTCATCTTCTGGCTCAGATACTCTCTCACTGCATGCAAGCTCTGCTCCACAACCTCAAAGGGTGGTGACACGAGTGGGTTTCCCTCTGCGCTCAGCCTCCTCAGCCGCCTCATGCATCCAATGGACTTAGCAACACTGTAATCTTGTTGTAACTGATATCCAGCTCGAGGAAGTTCATGAGAAGACCGATAGAAGATGGCAGAGAAGAAAGATACTGGAAATTCTGACTGACATTGAGGACCTCGAGGTTGATGAGGTTCTCCAGGTCCTCAGGGAGGATCATAAGCCAATTGAGACGAGCATCAAGGACACGCAGGGAAGTGAGGTAACTGATGGAGTTTGGTAGGCTAATGAGCTTGTTTGAGTTGACACAGAGCTGCCTCAGATTGATTAGTTCTAACCCTATGCTGTCTGGTAATCTAATCAGCTCGTTGAAGTTGGCTTTTAATTCTTCAAGTGACCTGGGAAATTCCAAAACAAAAGAAAACAGAGCAAGCAATCAATCATCTTCAGATGTAAAAAGTCTTATTTCAGATTTGAAAGTGTGTATCTTTGAGGGGTTACCTGCAATGTTGAATAGTTTTTGGGAGGGAAATGAGAAAATTGCCAGAGACATTAAGGATCTTGAGCTTAGAAAGACAACCAATGGAGTTTGGAAGAGCTCTAATCTGGTTTGAGTGAATATCTAAAGATACTGTTGTGTTTTATCTTGACTTTGTAGCTTGTTTCCTTTAGAAATGAAGAAAGAACAAGAAAGATAACACACAGATTTACGAGTTCCCAAGTCCTAAAACCGGACTTGGTACATCTCGAAGGATTAACAACCAATCCTTGGTGCTTTATAGCCTTGAAATAAGTTCTTACACACTCTAATAACCCACCCAAGAGATCTCACCAAGAGAAATTACCCTAAGAACTCAAGAACACTCTCTAAAGCTCTCAACTCACTCTCTCTCTAGTCTCTATGCCTTGTTACTATTAATGTGAACTCTTACAACATCTTAGCTATATACTTTCAGTCTCTACTTATGCACCTATTACATTGCATCACTCTTTGACCACTTTTCCTTCTTTGTCATGAGGTGTAAAGGGCATTGGACTCACCAGAAATCGTCATGGGCCTCAGCGAATGGAGAAGGCCCAAACCAGAAGAGAAGCAAGTCCAGAAAAACTTTGGGCCAAGACCTTGCACCAGCATGATGGGCCGCGGCTTGTGATCAGCCCACCAGAAACCGGCCCAAGACCCAATTAAGAGAGAAGAAAGGTGAAGCGCTTCTCACAATCGCCACCTCGCTTCATTCTCTCTCTATTTTCTCTTCTTTCTTCTCCCTTCTCTCTACGATTTCCTCCCTTTCGCGACTCTTCCTCTTCGCGACTTTTCATTTTCCCGATCAGATAAACCTCCGATCAACTCACCATTCGACATGCAACCGCCGAATCTGTTCAGATCATCGACATGCAGCCGTGTCGATGACCCCTTACCCTCCGAACTCAACCGTCGGAGTCCTTTCTTCTCTTCTCCGAGAACCAGATTCAGTGCCGAAGCACTCCCAGGTTATGTAAACCCTCCTCAAACTTCATAATAGGAATAGATTTGGTTAGTAAATCTGCTGGATTGACTTTTGAATCTATCTTCTTCACCTTAATCGTTCCGTCTGATACATGTTCCTTTATGAAGTTGTATTTAACATGTATATGTTTTGTTCTCTCGTGATAGGAATAGTTCTTCGACAGGCAGAGAGCACTTTGGGAGTCGCAGAAGATTTCTGCATCGCTCTGAGGAAACCCTAGTTCCGAAGATATCCCTTTCAGCCATAAAGCCTCCTTTCCGGCTTCAACCAACGCGATGAACTCAGCCTCTGTGGTCGAGAGAGCCACGGTGTGCTGAAGAGAGGATCTCCAACTCACGGTGTTCTCTCCAACCTGGAAAACATATCCGGTAATAGACCTTCTTCTATCTAAGTCTGCTGCGAAATCACTGTCACTGTAGCCTTTAACTTTGAACTCATTTGATTTCTTGTACACAAGCTTCAGATCTAATGTATTCTTGATGTATCTTAGAATCCATTTGACCCCTTTCCAATGTTCTCTGCTAGGAGCACTCATGAACCTGCTGACAAGACCAGTAGCATATGCCAAATCAGGACGAGTGCCTACCATGGCATACATCAAACTACCAACAGCACTGGCGTAAGGTACTGATTTCATATCCTCTTCTGCTTCATCTTTCTTGTCTGGTTTTGTACTAGATAGCTTGAAATGAGTACCCATTGGTGTCTGTACTGGTCTTGCTTGTTCCATGCCATATGTTTGTAGAATTTTCTCTAGGTAGTTCTGTTGAGATAGAGTTAGAGTACCTTTTTGTCTATCTCTGATGATATCAATGCCTAAAATTCTTTTTGCCACACCCAAATCTTTCATTTCAAACTCTGAGCTTAGTAGTTTCTTTAGTCTTGAAATTTCTTTCATGCTTTTAGCTGCTACTAACATATCATCCACATAAAGCAATAAGTAGACCAAAATTCCATTTTCCACAGACTTGAAATAGACATAGGGATCATGTTCACTTCTGTTGTATCCCTGTGTCTTCATGAACTTATCAAATCTCAAATTCCACTGTCTAGGAGACTGTTTTAACCCATAAATAGATTTCTTTAGCAAACAGACTTTATCACCCTCAGTAAAACCCTCTGGCTGTTCCATTAGAATCCTTTCATCTAACACACCATTTAGGAAAGCTGTTTTCACGTCTAACTGCTCTAGTTCCATGTCTAACATCACGGCCATAGACATCATCAGCCTGATGGTGGCGTGCTTCACCAGTGGTGAAAATACGTCGTGATAGTCTATGCCCTCTAACTGTGAATAGCCTTTAGCAACTAATCTAGCTTTATACCTAGGTTCTTCAACTCCTGGAATACCTGGCTTTAGCTTAAACACCCATTTACAGCCTATAATCTTTTCTGTTTTAGGTCTGTCAATTAGAACCCATGTTGTATTTTTCTTTAAGGAATTCATTTCCTCAACTGCAGCTTCAGACCATTTTTCCCTTTTAGAACTGCTAATAGCTTCTTGATAGGTTCTAGGTTCTTCAGAATTTATCAACTGAGCCATGTTTAATGCAAAAGCTGAAATACTTGAATCATCATACCTGCTAGGAGCTCTGATTCGAGTTCTTCTTTCTCTGTCACGTGCCAACTGATAATGTTGCAACTGATCTGTTTCGATTTCTTCTTCAACATTCACAGTTTCTTCTTCTTCCTCATTAACTCCACCTTCATTATTAATTTCTACAACCTCTTCTTCTGTAGAATCATTTGAGTCAGGTAACAGAAAAGATACATGCTTCACTCTCTTTCTTGAATCATTAAATTCAACATCTTTAAGCTGAGCCCGATCAGAGTCCTTATACATTATATTCTCTGCAAATATAACATATCTGCTTATAATGCATTTCTTTTCTTCACCACTCCAAATTCTGTACCCTTTCACCCCTTGAGGATAACCTAGAAAGATTCCTTTCTTTGCTCTAGGTTTAAGCTTTCCTTGATTCACATAGTAGTATACCACACATCCAAACCTTCTCATGTGATCATAATCAGGTTTCCTTCCTGACCATAATTCCTCAGGAACATTATAGTTTAGAGGTTTTGAAGGTGATTTATTTATCATGTAAACCACTATAGATGATGCCTCTGCCCATAATGATTCTCCCAACCCAGTTTCACACAACAAGCTTCTAACCTTCTCTAAAACTGTTCTGTTAAGCCTCTCGGCTACTCCATTCTGCTGAGGAGTATAAGGACACGTCTTGTGTCTTAGAATTCCATGTTCCTTGCAGTAATCCTCGAAATATTTGTTGCAATATTCTAGGCCATTGTCAGTTCTTAGAGCTTTTACCTTCTGCTTGCTTTGATTCTCAACTAAGCTCTTCCATTCTACGAATTTTGTGAATGCCTCATCTTTTGTATTTAGGAAATAGATCCACACCTTCCTTGTGTAATCATCCACAAAAGATATATAGTACTGGCATTTAGACAAACTGGGAGTTACATTAGGTGAACCCCAGAGATCCGAGTGAACATATTCAAGTCTTTCACTTGAAGTATGTTTTCCTGTTCTGAAAGACAGTCTGTGAGCTTTTCCCAAAATACAAGGTTCGCAATTATCCAAATCTTTGACATCAAAACCCTTCAACAGTTCTTTCTTTACCAGTATCTTCAGATTCTTTTCACTGAGATGTCCTAGTCTGCTATGCCAAAGATTTGCTTTATTTGGCACCTCAACTGCTGGATTTTCCTGATCAAATACTGACTCTCCGTCTAAATAATAGACAGTTTCTCTATAATCTCCAGCTAGCACTTGCTTATCTCCCTTAAAAACTTTCATTCTGAAATCTTTTGACATGAACCAACACCCCAACGATTCTAGTTGACCTAGAGAGATCAGATTTCTTTTTGTCGAAGGTGAGTATCTGACATTTGTCAACACCACTTCACTTCCATCAGAGTTTCGTATCTTGATTTTTCCTATGGCTCTTATCTCACAGAAAGTGTCATTTCCCATATATATTTTACCACCATTGACTTCCTGAATGTCAAACATTAAATCCTTTCTGTAAGTGACATGATATGAACAGCCAGAATCAAGTATCCAACCATTTCTTAACTTCTGATCTATTGTTGCTAGCATTTCTGGTTCTGTACTAGTTGATGTAGCAACTGCTGCTTCTGCCTTAGTGTGATTAGACTGACCAGATGTGGTATGTCCTCTCTTTGGACAATTAGCTTTAAAATGCTCCAAACTGCCGCATATCCAACAAGCTCTTTCCTTTTTAGGTTTAGACTTACTTCTGCTAGTTGTTTTTCCTTTTTCGTGATTTCTTTTTTCACTTCTACCTCTTGACTGAACAAATAGTCCTTCACCAATCACTTTCTGTTTTCCCTTCTTCTTAAGCTCCATCTCTATAGAGTATGCAGAACTTATAATCTCTTTAACTGTTATAGTTGTTCTTCCACTGTTATACTTCAGAGTATGAACCAGAGTTTCATATTGACTGGGAAGACTATTCATTAAGATAGCCGCTTGATCTTCATCACTCATAACAACTTGCAGACTTGACAAATCTGAGAGTAGCTTGTTAAACGTGTCTAGATTTTTGTCTAGAGTCTTATCCTCTTCCATTTTGAAACTATAGAAGGTTTGTTTCAAATGAAATCTATGTGGCAGGGTCTTGACTTGATATTCATCTTCAAGAGCATTCCACATATCAAAAGCTGTAGGTTCATGAATAACCTTTCTTAGAACCATGTCTGTTAGGCTCATTCCTATGAGATTTCTAACTCTTCTGTCCTTTTCCAGCCATTTAGGATCTGAACCACTCTTGTCTTCTTCTTTTTTCTTATCTGCTTATGAGGTTAACAGAATCTGGTCTTTCGGTCTTTCACTTAATACTGAATCCAAGCCAAGAATCTCTAGAGTAGCTCTGATTTTATACTTCCAGATCATAAAATCTCCCTCTCCATCAAACTTTTCCACTTCAAATCTGCCTTGTGTTGGTTACATAATATCTTCCAGGATATACTATCAACACACTTAACAAGACCACAAAGATAAATCTTTCTGCTTGCAGATAAACCCGACTACAACTCTTTGAAGTAACCTTTGCTTGATTTCTGTTAGAGCTGAACACTTTCTTATGAAAGTTCTCGGCTTTAATACAAAAAAAAATAGTACCTTTTACTTCAAAAGACTGCAACTTTGTTTACCTCTTGAGCTCTGATACCAATTGTTGTGTTTTATCTTGACTTTGTAGCTTGTTTCCTTTAGAAATGAAGAAAGAACAAGAAAGATAACACACAGATTTACGAGTTCCCAAGTCCTAAAACCGGACTTGGTACATCTCGAAGGATTAACAACCAATCCTTGGTGGTTTATAGCCTTGAAATAAGTTCTTACACACTCTAGTAACCCACCCAAGAGATCTCACCAAGAGAAATTACCCTAAGAACTCAAGAACACTCTCTAAAGCTCTCAACTCACTCTCTCTCTAGTCTCTATGCCTTGTTACTATTAATGTGAACTCTTACAACATCTTAGCTATATACTTTCAGTCTCTACTTATGCACCTATTACATTGCATCACTCTTTGACCACTTTTCCTTCTTTGTCATGAGGTGTAAAGGGCATTGGACTCACCAGAAATCGTCATGGGCGTCAGGGAATGGAGAAGGCCCAAACCAGAAGAGAAGCAGGTCCAGAAAACTTTTGGGCCAAGACCTTGCACCAGCATGATGGGTTGCGGCTTGTGATCAGCCCACCAGAAACCGGCCCAAGACCCAATTAAGAGAGAAGAAAGGTGAAGCGCTTCTCACAGATACCAAGTTCAACAATCTCACTGTTAGAGATTCAGGTACTTTCTGTTATCATTCACAAACAAACCCCAAAGGAAACAAAAACATTAGAAATTTATAGTTTATCTGTATGAATAGACACATATCTGATGTCTATGAGTTTGTGTACAAGTTTTAACCTTGATATTGTTGTTGGAGAGATCAAGCTTTGAAAATATTAGCGAGATTGAGGGAAGGATTTGGTAAAGATTGTAAAGCCATGCCACTCAAATTCACAACCTCTAGTCTCTCTTCATCATTGTTGTATGTTGGTGACTTTGGTGTGGATGGTGATATGGAAGATGATGGTAAAACTTTCCTAAAGTCCATCATCATCATTGTCATCATATGATCATCTTCACATATCATTGTTTATATATGTGTATGTATATATGTTTGTTTGTATGAGTTTATGGAAGAGAATGATGACAATGATGAAATGAGTGATTCTTGTGCTTATTATGCATTGCCAATTTTTTTCCTTTTAAATAACATCTTTCAAAAATTGTTTAATTTTTCCCTAAATTACTCACAAGTTCAGAAAAAAAATTTCACAACATTTTAATTTGATTTTATCATTGTAAAAATAATGAAATTCTCGCAGAATATACATTTATTGGTTACTAAATCTCATTACAAAAAAAAAGGAAATATAGATACCGGACAGGTTTAAATTGTGCAATTTCATTGTTTTTAGTGTAGTTTACAATTAGAGTATGAAATTAAACAAATCAAAATTTATGGGGTCAAAATAGAAATAATTGAAAAGATGCCACTTGTCACTCGAGTCCTGCTTACTCTCAGCTGAATGAAAAAAAGCAACCGGTGATTATGATGATGACGATAATGACCACGATCACGGCGACGGTGCCGGAATTTCAAAATCTGACGCCAAAATCCATTGGCGTATCTGGCGTTTCAGTCCCTCAATTTGGTCGGAGAAATTTTCTCTATTCGAACTCTTCGAGTATAGTCTTCGCCGTTTCCGATATCAGTAAGCTCTTGACGGAGTTTGATCCGGAAATTCCGTTGGATAGAGCTTTGACCCCGCTGAGCTCGTGGTACACTTATGTTACAAATATTGAGTAACGAATACGAAGAACACGTGGCCGAAAGTGATTGTTGACGAAGAAGACCGTTGGAGTTCATTAGTTCGTTAGTTCGTTACAACGAACGAATTCTGTTTAACGAACAAGTTCTCTTTCTTTTAAAATGAACAATTGTAAGATACAAAGAGATACACACATAGATTCTAAAAAACAACTCTTCTCTCTAAAAATCTAATCTCGTTGAAATAATCGATTCATTGTTGGAGAAGATCGTTCTTTGTTGTGATCTTCTACAAGTGAATCTCGTGTCTTCGTTTTAGGAACGTTGATTTGAACTCTAGGTAACTAGTTACCTGCAATAGTGGTATCAGAGCTTCACGCATCCTTGGTATCCATGGCGGAGACGCGAGCTCAAGCTCTTTTGAAGGAGACGGTGGCGCGTGAAACGGAAGAAACTTTCGGAAGTCGTTTCGAAGCTTTGGATAAGGCGATCGCCGTTCAAAATGAAAAGATGGCGATCCAGAACGATAAGACAGAACGTAACATAGCGGAGATGGTGGAGGCATTCCGATTAATGACCAGTCGTCCGAGTCAACTAGGAACTTCGACGAGTGAAGCTCGGAATGGCAATGGCGGATCGTTACGGAACTCGGGAGTGCATGAGATTCCGCCTGAACATCAGCAACCTGTGAGGCAAGGAATGTAGTCACATTATAACGGAGGAAGCGAAAGTGGGAATTTCCTCGTTGCATTTCGCCGGAATTGCAGCAACCTGGCATCATGCTTTGATGCAGGAGGATGAGGGAAGGCGATTGTTGAGAAATTGGCATGTGTATAAGGTGCGTTTACAGGAGAGGTTTGAGGAATTACTAGATGATCCGATGGCTGAACTCAAGGAGTTGCGTGAGACAGAGGGCATAACTGAGTATCATGCTAAGTTTGAATTGATCCGAACTAGATTGAAGCTTTCTGAGGAATATTTTCTAAGCGCTTATTTGGCAGGCCTGCGGATCGAAACATAGATGCACGTGCGGATGTTTCAGCCTCAGAGTATTCGTCAATGCTTAGTGCTGGGGCGTTTGTATGAGAAGGCTCACTCCCGGAAACATGTTGGTAACCCTTGGAGTAGTAGCAAGTTGAGCGTGTTGGGAAATAATCAATCCAAAGGGTAGATACTTTTGAAAAAAGAAGAAACCGGGAAGAGTAAAGACAATCATATTCCACTGCGGAAGTTCCTTACTAGTGCGGAAATGAGTGAGAGGAGGGCTAAGGGTCTTTGCTATTATTGTGATGAGAAATATACTCCAGATCGTTACTTGAAACACAAGAAGACTCAATTATTCTTGTTGGAATGCGAGGAAGAAGAAGAGTTGGGGGCAGAGGATGAGGAAATAGCAACAGGTGACGAAGAGGAAAGAGCTGGAGGGGTAGCTCAAATTTCGTTGAATGCTATATCAGATATCTCTAGCTACACCACTATGAAGGTCAAAGGCCTCCATGGAAAGAAAAAGCTGTATGTACTGATTGATTCAGTATCTACATACAACTTCATGGATAAGCGTATAGCAGAATTGTTGGGTTGTAGGCTACAACCGATAGGCAGAACTAAGGTTTCGGTAGCGGATGGTAGCCAGATTGGTGTATGCGGGAAAATTGAGAAGTTTGAATGGCAATTTCAGGGTCATCAATTTCAAGCAGACTTTATGGTGATATCCTTAGGCGGTCATGATCTTGTTCTTGGTGTGCAATGGCTACATACCTTAGGGCCTATTACGTGGGATTTTCAAGAACTATAAATGCAGAAGTGGAGAAGCAAGAAGGTTTTGCTACATGGCATCAAACTGGGGTCTGTGCGGGAAATAAAGGCTAAATGAATGAATGAAATGGGAGACAAAGAAGTGCAGTTACACCTAATATATGTTTCGGCTGAAACAGAGGAGGAGGAGTGGAGTTTGAAAGCAGTAGGTGTTGCGAATAAGTATGTACCCGAGGAGTTGTCAATTACAGAGCTGGTGGAGTGTTATAATGATATCTTTCAGGAGCCGACTTCACTTCCTCCTTACATAGAGCACCATGATCACAAAATCATCTTAGCTGAAGGGTCAAATCCTGTGAATCAAAAGCCATATAGGTATGCAGTATATCAGAAGGATGTGATTGATAAGATGGTCAAGGAGTTACTGGATGCGGGAACGGTACAGCCAAGCTCAAGCGCTTACGCTTCTCCAGTGGTTCTGGTGAAGAAAAAAGATGCCACTTGGAGGCTTTGTGTGGATTACAGGAAGTTGAACAGCATGACCATTAAGAACAAATTTCCAATTCCGTTAATAGAGGATTTAATGGACGAACTGGGTGGATCAAAAGTGTACTCAAAAATCGATTTGAGGGCTGGCTATCATCAGGTGAGGATGGCCGCTATGGATGTTCATAAGACAGCATTTCGAACTCACAGTGGTCACTATGAGTTTCGGGTCATGCCGTTTGGCCTCACAAATGCTCCTGCCACCTTTCAAGGTTTAATGAATGGAGTGTTCAAAGATTATCTAAGGAAATTTGTGTTGATTTTCTTTGATGATATTCTGATATATTCTCCATCGATTGAGGAACATTTGGAGCATTTAAGAGTAGTATTTTAGTTGATGAGGATCAACCATCTGTATGCTAAAAGAAGTAAGTGTGTTTTTGCAACTTCACGCGTGGAGTATCTTGGCCATTTCATCGAAGCAAAGGGAGTTTCGACTGATCCAAACAAGGTGAAGGCAGTACTTGAATGGCCAGTTCCTAAGAATTTGAAAACCTTGCGTGGTTTTCTTGGTCTTGCGGGTTACTATAGACGTTATGTCAAAGGTTTTGGGGTAATTTCACGTCCTCTTACTGCATTAACGAAAAAAGGTGCTTTGTGTGGCATGAAGAAGCGCAAAATGCCTTTGTAATGTTGAAAACGAAGCTGTGTGAGGCGCTTGTTCTTGCCTTACCCTGCTTTGATAAGCAATTCATCGTTGAAACTGATGCTTGTGGGACGGGTATATGAGCAGTTCTCATGCAAGAAGGAAGACCATTGGCTTATATTAGTCGGCATTTACAAGGCAGACAACTAGCATTGTCAATATATGAGAAGGAACTTTTGGCTGTGATCTTTGCTGTACAGAAATGGAGACACTATTTACTTAATCAACATTTCGTTATCAGAACTGATCAAAGGAGTCTAAAGTATCTACTTGAGCAGAGGTTGAATACACCCATTCAACAACAATGGCTCCCTAAACTACTCGAGTTTGATTATGAAATACAGTATAAGAAGGGGAAAGAAAATTTAGCAGCAGATGCTTTGTCAAGAGTCAATGGTTCCGAAATGCTACATATGGCTATGACTGTGCTTGAGTGTGATCTAATGCAGCAGATTCAGGAAGCTTACGAGACAGATGCTTCTGTAAAAGCGTTAATCGAAGAGCTGAAGAAAAATCCAAAAGCCAAGAAACACTTTGCTTGGAATCTGGGAGTGTTGCGAAGAAAATTTAAGATTGTGGTTCCAGCTGAAGATAAGTTACGAACTACTATTGGAAAGGTATGTCCAAAGACATACAAGTATTTTTCCGTAATTGTGTCATTTGTCAGCAATGTAAATATGAAGCTGTTGCCACTCCGGGCCTGTTGCAGCCATTGCCAATTCCAGAAGCAGTGTGGACAGACATATCAATGGACTTTATTGATGGTCTTCCTCTGTCTTTTGGAAAATCAGTGATTTTGGTTATTGTTGATCGATTCAGTAAAGCAGCTCATTTTTTGCCTCTGAGTCATCCTTAGGGCATCAGCATTGGGGGTTCTTAGGGGAGGGGTTCTTAGGAGAAAAAAAAAAATTGCAAAACGCGGAGCCAATCACGGGCTGCCACGTGGCGGCCCGGCTCTTAATTAAGAGTCTTTGAGGCACGGGTTCGCCACGTGGCAGCCCGTGATTGGCTCCGCGTTTTAAATTTTTTTTTTTTTTTTTTTCTGTGAACCCCATGGGGGGGGGGGGGGGGGGGGGGGGGGGGGGGGGGTTCACCAATGCAGATGCTCTTATACTGCATCATCGGTGGCTCAAATCTTCCTTGATAACTTCTTTAAACTCCACGGGTTTCCAAGGTCGATTGTCAGTGATAGAGATGCTGTCTTTGTGAGTGATTTTTGGCAGGAGCTCTTTCAGCTGCAGGGATGTAAACTGAACCTTTCCACAGCTTATCATCCACAGAGTGATGGCCAAACAGAGATTTTCAACAAGTGCTTAGAGACATACTTACGATGTATGACTAGTGACAAACCTCAATTGTGGTCTAAGTGGTTGCCTCTTGCGGAGTACTGGTACAACACTACTTATCACTCGGCAGCTTTAGCCACTCCCTTTGAGATTGTGTACGGTCAACAGCCTCCTGTTCATCTTCCTTATTTGCCTGGTGAAACAAAAGTTCAAGTGGTAGCCAAGTGCCTGCAAGAACGTGAAGAGATGTTGTAAATTTTGAAGTTTCATATACTCAGAGCACAACATCGCATGAAGCAAATGGCTGATCAACGGAGAAGTGAAAGGACATTTGAGATTGGTGATTGGGTCTTCCTGAAACTACAACCATACCGGCAACGCTCGGTTATTGCTCGAGTTTCTCAGAAGCTCTCACTTAAATATTTTGGGCCGTACAAGATAGTGGAGAAGATGGGAAGTGTTAAGTTGGATCTTCCAGCTACGACACAGATTCATCCAGTCTTCCATGTGTCTCAATTGAAGCAATTAGTGGGAGATGTGAGGGTTTCCAATCAACTTCCTGCGATGGTTTATGAAGCAACGTCTCAAGACCTGAATATTGTCTTGCAAGGAAGATGGTAAAATGCCATGACAGAGCAGCTACTAAGGTGTTGATCAAATGGAAGAATCAACCAGAGGACGAGGCTACTTGGGAATTTCTTTATGACTTACAGCAAAAGTTTCCTGAATTCAACCTTGTGGACAAGGTTCCTTGAGGCAGGGAGATTTGTTACAGATATTGAGTAACAAATACGAAGAACACGTGGCGAAAAGTGATTGTTGACGAAGAAGACCGTTGGAGTTCATTAGTTCGTTAGTAACGAATTCTGTTTAACGAACAAGTTCTCTTTCTTTTAAAATGAACAATTGTAAGATACAAAGAGATACACACATAGATTCTAAAAAACAACTATTCTCTCTAAAAATCTCATCTCGTTGAAATAATCGATTCATTGTTGGAGAAGATCGTTCTTTGTTGTGATCTTCTACAAGTGAATCTCGTGTCTTCGTTTTAGGAACGTTGATTCGAACTCTAGGTAACTAGTTACCTGCAACAACTTATCCCAAATTCTACCGTTTCGAGCTTGATCGGGTCTTCTATGGAGGATGGCAAGCCGTAGGATAGGGAAAATTCACACTCACTGAAACAAAATTTCTTTTAATGAGTTCTTTTGAGTGTTGAATCTTTCTCTAAGGTCTTTTCTTTGACATTGCTTGTTGTTGATTTTGTTAGGATACTCTGATCAGATTAAGGATAGTAGAGACTTTTTCACCGGGAGGCAAGTAACCACATACATTCACATTATTTATTGCATCTTCTAATCTTTATTGTCTAGTTTATGATTTGTAACTTATCATTGCAACAAATTTCTTCTTTTATATCTTGTTCAATGTGAATTTGAAAGAAAGATACAAAAACGTTGATGCAGGCTTGGGAATGTGGAATTTGAGGTGTGTAGAGATGATAATAGAGAAATTCATGCTTTCCATAATGTATGCTCTCATCATGCCTCTATATTAGCATCTGGAACTGGAAAAAGTCTTGTTTCGTCTGCCCTTATCATGTATAGCTTGAGTGGATCTCTTATAAAAGCTAATAGGATGACTGGGATAGAGAACTTTAGTTTAAATGTATGGCATATTGTTGCAATAAGTGGTCTCTCACTTTTTCTTTTAACAATCGAGAGAATCTGAATTTACATACTTGACTGTTTGAGGAAATAGGAAATGGGACTTAAACCTCTAAGAGTGGCTATCTGGGGACCTTTTGTTCTCCCAAAAGTGACCAAAGCCACATCGACGAAGGGAGAAGATGAGATTGATGGATCGGTGGTATCAGAATGGCTCGGTTCTTCTGTGGAGAGGTTACGCCAAGGTGGAGTTGACTCCCCGCTTAGTTTCATATGCAGACGCGAATACACCATTGATTGTAATTGGAAGGTAAAAGTTTGTTCTGCCTATATTCTCGTTTTCAAAATCAGAACTCCAAAGATCAAAGATGGATCACTGGAAACTTTCTGCAGGTTTTCTGTGATAACTACTTAGATGGTGGCTATCATGTGCCTTATGCACATAAGGGTTTGATGTCAGGCCTCGACCTTGCAACCTCTCTACAACGGTATATTCCTTTGGCTGAATCCAAACTACGTTCAGGCTTGACTCTAGTTTCTAGTTAGTTACCTCTTTTGATAACTTTCTTCATTATATCAGATATTTGAAAGGGTTAGTATCCAAGAATGTGGAGGTGGTTCCAAGGCTGGTAAAGAAGATGGTTTTGATAGGCTTGGATCTCAAGCTCTATATGCTTTCATATACCCAAATTTCATGATAAATAGGTATTGCACATCAATCCATTGCTCAGCTCCTTAAACTAGATTTCGTCAATCTTCCAACGACTTGACTCAAAATCACTCTGCATGAATATATTTTCAAGATATGGACCATGGATGGACACGAATCTAGTGATACCCTTAGGACCAAGGAAATGCAAAGTTGTCTTCGATTATTTCCTTGAATCTTCTTTACAGGTAGCACAACCTGACAACATAAACCTACATAACCAGGCCCTGTATTTTAAGAATCTTCTTTTTGGCTTTTAGGATGATAAAGCTTTCATCAGGATAAGCTTGGAAGAGAGTGACAGAGTCCAGGTACGTGAATGAAAGATCTCATTACACCGAAACTAATGCTGTTTAGAGAGACATGAGTTTATGGTATGTACTAATATATGGTGAATCAGATGGAAGATGTTGTGTTATGTGAAAGTGTTCAAAGGGGTCTCGAATCTCAGGCCTATGACAAAGGAAGATATGCTCTTGTGGAGAAACCAATGCACCACTTCCATTGTTTGCTGCATCATAATCTCAAACTGTAGATACCTACTTGTAACATACATTTACATGCTTTTCAATGTATATAAACATATATGTATCGGATTTGTAATATGCTGGTTTCAGATGATCCAAATTGGGCATTTAAACAGCTAGACTCCGCTTTGGCCATGTTTTTGCCTTGTGATAACATAGTTCTTTTTCTGTCACATTTTCTGTGTTAGTATCTTTTACCTTCCATTTTTTGGGATTAGTATTCCGGGAATGTCTTGTTATTCCACTGGCTTTTGTATTTCTCCGATCTGTTCCTCCGAATATCTTCCAGTGAAAAAAAAACAGCTAAACGAAAATTCCTGTTTTGTTCAAGCAACAAGATATCTATGTTTTATCAATTTGTTATGTATTAAAAACGAAGAAGCCGTCAACGAAAGTACTACCGAGAGAGATAAAAGTGGTAGAAAAGTGTATTCACAAGTTGAAAACTACTGAAGCCACTTTGGTATTACTGTTTTCTCTTTTCAAACTAAATATTAACCTGAAAATCAACACAACATTGAAAGATTATGTAACGATCATTGCTTAGATCTGTTTGAATAGCTTGGTTAGAGAGGAAAGGCAACTTTAGTTACCTGATGAGTTCCTTCTCCACCGGTTTATTCTAAAGTATTGGCTGACCGGAGTTTCAGGAACTGGTATGCATTTTCCGATCGCCGCCAAAGGCCAACTGGTTATATAATATAAAACAGAATCTATATCGTAAGTTTACGGAAAAACGCATTTACTGGTTCTTATTATCACCTAATCAAAACTCTTTGATGAGAAGTTTTAAATTAAACCTGATGAAACCGATTCCAATCGAGATGAGCCACATCTCCCAATCAAGCTTAGTCGTTGAGGCAAATGTCCCAAGGAACTCAACAATGACGATCTATTCAACAGTTACGAATAAGCAATAAATTGTATATCTGTCTCAAATGTATAAAACCAAGAAGCGACTGGATTTGCCTAGAAGGAACAGGAGAAGAAAAGTGAGTACGAGAGAGAGAGAGATGATACAGATGATGCCGACAAAAAGGTGATTCCCGAGAACTCCTCGGAAAATGTTTATTTCATCTGGCTTTCGTGCATTGAACTCGTTGAAGATCTAACAAATATAATGATCAGTTTGTTTTCTACTGTACCAAGCTGTCTTTTTTTATATACAGAGAAGTTAGTATCTTTAATACCTGGCAGATAACAAAAGCATTGAAGATGACTGTATTCTTCACTCTCTCGGGATCGGATTTATTATTCAAATGAAGGATACTTATTCCACGGAAATTGAGGATTAACAAAACAGTCACTTGGTACATCGCCTAATAATTTTCAAAACAATTAGAGCAGCAGAGATGGCGTAAAGATTGTGATCTGTAGAGATGTGAGGGAAAGAAGAAGATTACTTACTTGTATAAACAAGTTTCTCCACATGATATTTGTGATAAGGGGTTCTCTGAAAGCGAGAGATGTATACAATTATTACGCGAACGAAAGAGAAATTGATATCACCCAGATTTGAACAAGACTTAGCACATGCTCAGGTGAAAGTGGTACCTTCTGCCTACAGGGAGTCGATCCATTAAGTGATCAGTTGGTGGTTCGGTGGCTAAAGCAAGAGCACCAAGAGTATCCATTATAAGATTGACCCAGAGGAGCTACAAAGATAGAGGAAAAGACTCTTTACCAACATAATATTCTTCGTTTAAAAGTGACTACTTCCGTGCAGATGAGAAAAAGATGGGGTGACTTTAGTTTATCGAACCTGAACTGCAGTTAGAGGAACTTCACCCGCGGATATGGCAGCCACAACATTGATGACAAGAGCTGCGACATTAACTGTGAGCTGAAACTGGATGAACTTTTGAATATTGGCATACACAGATCGACCCCAACGGACAACCTATATACGAATCAACGAGTTACAAAAATGAATCTCCAGGTCAAGATAAGTTTTAAGAAAGAATAATTACAACCTTCACAACGGATTCAAAGTTGTCATCCAAGATAATGATGTCTGACTTTTCCTTTGCAACCTCAGTGCCTTGGATACCCATAGAGAGACCTATATCAGCCTGACATAAAGGGGGAAAAACAGAAAATGTGATCCTCAATATCAACAGTGTTCATTACAGATTACACATACAAGGTCTATGTAATATATAGAACCTCATGCAGAGCAGGAGCATCATTGGTTCCATCACCAGTTACAGCCACGACATGTCCCCTCCTCTTCAGTGATTGCACGAGAAGAAGTTTGTCATTGGGTGATGATCTACCCATAACCTTCAAGTTTAGCAACAATATCAAGTACCATTAAATAACAGCCTCTAATCACAGCATAAATTCATAAGGTCTTACAGATATCTCTTCACAAATTCTATCTCTTTCTTCTTCTGAATAGGATCGAAATACTTTTCCTTCAATCAGATTAGGCTCACTAGCATCTGAGTCTGAAGCTAATATACCACACTCCAGTGCAATTGCTTTGGCAGTTTGGATGTTATCACCAGTCACCATTCGAACCTGAGGACGTAGCAGTAATTAGAAGACTATAGCCTCATGAAGAATTGATCAGTCTAGAAAATATGAGGAAAACACCTCAGGGAAAAGCAATTGAGATATATGCGGACCTTGACTCCAGCTTTTTGACATAGAGCAACTGAATTTTTGACACCCGGGCGACATGGATCCTACAATGTATTGCACGTAAAAGAACTTGCAATGAATTGTTGTATGGTCTAGAGAACCACCTAAACGGGCATCACGACACTTCAAATAGGCAAGGAAAACTAAGAATACGTAAAGCTACCTTAATACCAACTATAGCCAAGAGTACAAGATCACCCTCAGGTAATACCCAACTAGAAAGTTGCTCTTCATCAGCTGGAATCTTATCCGCTTCAAATGTTCTAAAGGCAATTGCAACACAACGCAAACTTCTTGCAGCCATATCATTGATAGCATCTTTTAATCCCGCCATCTGAAACAACAATACTTGATTCAAAAGCAAAAAAAAAGTTTCTCTTTCACTTTTAAATATGACACTGATTTGGGATACAAAGTTTTATAGCGTTAAAATCTATAGAAAGTAATAACTGACTTGGAGTTGCAATAAGAAAATGGTCTTGAATCAAGACACAATGATAAGTTAATCTAAAACGACAAATTATATCATAGTTGCAAACCTTGTCTTCACTCATATCCACAAAATTCTCACTCTCATCCATATAGTGTGTGCAGGAACCTAAAACAATTTCAGCAGCGCCTTTCCAGTGAACATGGACCCTCGAATCAAGCTAAAATGAGTTACAAGTTTGTTAGGATGCTGATCGACAAATGGAAACAACCATAAGCGATGAATAATAAACAAAGCTAATCTACAAAACCGATGTTGGCAAAATGAAAACACATTACCGATTTAACTGCTACGCCTCCCCGTTTCTTCTCTGAGTTAAATGGAAAAAATTGTAGAATAGATGACTCAGACAGAACAGTATTAAAATCCATGCCCAACTGAAGAGCATCAAAAAAGAAATTAGTTCTCCTCAAAGCCATATATACTGGAACCAGAAAATGTAACCGAAAAATAAACCTTTATCGCCCAATTGAGAATCGCTTTTTCGGTCGGAGATCCAGAAACCTGAATCTCACCACTCTGTCATCAGCAAACACACACAGATTATTACAATGAACCAGCTGAAGAGAAACCAAAAAAAAAAAAATAGAAAGCTCCGAAGCATTTTTATCCTACTTCAGATCGGAACACACTGCCAGTTGTATTATGAGCAATTCCCTCAAGGAGTATGGATGTAAAAGCAGATGGCAATTTTGAGCTGCTGTCCGGAGAATCCATCTTTTGGGATCCAGCATAACACTCAACAACAGTCATCTGAGAAAAGAGAGAGTATTAGGGGACTCGCTGGGAGAGAAAACAGTTCAAGATAGCAAAAGCTCGTAATTTGGAAAGGCCATGCAAAACTTGTCTGTTAGCAAATACAAAAAGAAGAAAGTACTAAGATTCACCTCGTTCAAGGTCAAAGTTCCAGTCTTATCACTGCAAATTGTTGTTGCAGACCCCATGGTCTCACAGGCAGAAAGCCTGCGTACCTGAAATTAAACTTTAATTTCAAACAAGATTCACAAGTAAGAATTTTGCTAATATTTCCATGCAACTTTTTCATCCCCAAAAGGTAAAACATACATACCAAAGCTTTATCTGCCATCATTTTTCTCATGGAATACGCAAGACTGTCAGAAGTGGAATAGATCAGTGACAAATTATTGATTTTAATCGCAGATCTACCAATGTCTTTACACTGAAATCAGGAGATAACTAAATCCTTTCCAACACTAAAAGCCAAAGCAATTACTATCATTACAATATTTATATACAAGACAGTAGACTTACGTCAAGGTAACAGCCAAAGGAAGCCCTTCAGGCACAGCCACTACAACAATTGTAACCTACAATATTTGAGAAGTTGAGCTGAACGGCTAGAAATGTGAATAAGATGCTGATGACCAGATTAATCGCCTGATATCTTCTAAAGAAACACTTACTGCAACAGTGAAGATTTCAACAAGATCATCTAGCACGTGATCAAATTTTGTCACTCCTCCAATAAACTGTTTTGCTCCTTGTTCATTCTTCGTGTGACCAGTAAAGTAGCTGCAGTGAACAAAGATTCATTCAATAACCAGTAACATTCACTCCACATGGTATGTCACGAAGAGATAGAAACCCACCGGACAACAAGGACAAATAATACAACGCCAGCAACTGTGAGCCCTACAATCCCGATAAATGTTGCAACACCATTCAAGCGTACCTGAAGAAAGCAAAGTACAGGGTGAATATTAGGTCACAGAAGCCGCAAAAATATGAACAGAGAAAAGGTAACACTCACCTGGAGTGGTGTTTCTCCACCATTGTCTTCTGAGACGCTAGCCATAAGTAAGCCCCATTCAGTGTTGACCCCTACACCAGTAACCTGAGTTTCAAAGATAAAAGTAAAATTTGACTCAAATAAGCAATTCAGGAAGAAAGTAGCCTTGTCAAAAGTTTTGAACACCACTTACTCAATTTCTACTCTCATAAATAAAAACATGTTTCGCTACAACTATTTGCCAACCACGAATATGTTTGTTCACCAATTAAATGAATCACCAATTTTTCTTCACAAAGACTACACAGTTAGCAGATTTTTTAAGCCACTCTGTCATAAATAGTAAAGTTCGTTTGTCAATTCTCACCAACATTGTCCCATTGCCATCTGCAACTTTACAGCCGGACATTAAGAATGGATTCTTTGCAGAATTTTTTTGAACCTGCCAGAAAAAAAGTTTTCTCAGACACATGAAATGCAAAGATGATATTATTGACAATTACAGAGGCAAAGGGTAAAACATACAATTTTGCTCTCTCCAGTCATGCTGGACTCATCAATTGCAAGGGAATGACCAGCAACTAAAAGTCCATCAGCAGGTACCTAAGAAAAATTAATGCAAACATAAATTACATATATCACGATATTTGAAAAAAAGAACTTAAGAGATTGACAAATTTATGCAACTTGCCTGGTCACCAATATTGAGGGGTATGACATCGCCTACCACAATGTCATATATTGAAATCTCAACTCTTCTCCCATCGCGGGTAACCTGGCATGTCACAAAGCAGTTTCAATAAATCAACCAACAAAAACAGTATCATCCAGCAAAAATGAGCTGTATGATCATTTCTCACCTCTAGATGTATATTTCTCTTCTCTTCATTCAAGTTCTGGAATTGAAGAGACTGCCTATAATCACTGGTAGCTGCCAAGAAAAAAGGTATACAAATTAGTAAAGCACATGCAGCAGTCACATATATGAGTGGAATCAAGTTCAGGAAGATATATTATTACCTGTCACCACAATGACAAGAAAAACGGCAAAACCAATGCTGACACCATCATACCATCCCTTTTCAATACCCTAAAAATGCAGCAAAAGAGGTATCAAAAGCTCAGTAAGAACAAAGAAAACGCTGAATCTTTTGACAATGGATAATAGAAAACTTTCCACCCTCTCAGAGCAGGGAAGTTTAGGTTGAGTACAAAAACACGGGAAAAGATAGTCAATAGAAGTGCTACCGAGCTTCAACAATATGAAAGACGGAAAAAAAAATACACGACAAAGACATAGCTCGTTCAAGTATCGAAGTACACTAATCCTGGAGAGTCTTGTTAATATAATCATTAGTCAACTGAGGTATGCGATGAGCAAAATATAATGTATCAGTTCCTGAATTGAATACCTCGGTCTTTATTCCCAGTGCCAATGAAGCTACTGCTGCTACAATCAGTATGATCAAAGTAAGATCTTGAGAAGCTTCCCATACAAACCTCTATAGAACATGAGGATAAAGAAAGAGGAATCAAGATATTAATTAACTGCAATAACCACACAGATTGTAGCTGAAAAATCTCACAATTATGGAAACTGCTTAAAACGAAAAAATATTAGATGTATGTATACCCAGAAACTCCTCCCTTTCTTCTGGGGGTATGTGTTTGATCCAAAAGCAGATTTCCTTTTCAGTATGTCATCATCATCCCCATGAATACCCTTCTCCAAGTTTGTTTTTAACAGGTTAGATAACCCTCTGACCTAATGCAAGAAAAGAGAGGGTAGACATACATAAATAAGTTTTATGGCTGAGAAATAAGTTCTGCAGGGATTAGTAATTGATAAGCTAAAGCAAAGACATACCCCTCCAAGTTCTTGAAGAGCTCCTATATTTTGATCTCTTGACATCGATACAATCTGCTCCTGTCCAATACCAAATTCACCACTGCCAGGAGCCGGAGGTGAACTTGTCACTCCTAAAAAGAAATACACCTCAGTCAACTACAGGATACCAATCTGAAAAGTAATAAAATGAATCAGAAAACTTGAAACCATCAATTGGTGGTTTTACAATGAAGTCCAAAAAAAAGATAATCAACCAACCCATTGCACTGAAGATCAATCAAATTTTGGAGAAAACATGAGTAACCTAAACTAAGATCATTTAGACTTTCCCTTGGCAAAACTTGTGAACAACTATCCATAGGATCGGCCATAAACATTAATGCATATTATCAAAATGACAATCACTTAAAATTCTATGGCACTGCAAGAGAACAAATACATGCTTTCACAAAATGGTATAAAGAATGGAATATCGCGGAAAAGAATAAGAAACTAAAAGAAGATTACCATTTACTCGGCTTGCAGCTGCTTTAAAAAGGTGTGCAGCCTAAGGAAGTAAACAGCACTGATTAGACACCACCTAAACGTTTATTAACAAAATTTCACTAGCAAAGCTTATGTACTCTTATTGCTTGGGCATGCGCTCTCATCTTCCTCAACATCCGTTTCTTGTCTTCTTCCCTTTTCAAGTCCAGAGTATATCGAAATCGACGAGAAGCATTAAGCACAAGCGCAGCTTGCTACAAACCCATAATTGTAATCCTTATTGTTAAGAAAACGAAACAGACAAGCCTCTTAACAAAAGTTCCATATTGTTAACTGAATTAGAGCATTTACCCTCCAACGGCGTAGTCGCTCCACTGGAGCATTCTTAGTGCTGGCAATGTCAAACGGACTATCTTGATCTTCATAGTCATCGGTGAAGCTACTGGTTCCAGCCTCCACGTCCTTATTCTTGTCCTCTCCTCGCGGGGAGTTAATAAATTGTCCACTCATGGCTGTCGCAGGGGAGATAGCACCCACTAGAGAGAAAGGTTGCTTAACAACCAACACACTCTTTCTTTAAAGCTAAAAAGAAACACAATACAAAATAAACAAACCCAAATTAGAAACATTATATAGCCTTCTCCATTCTCTTCTTCCCCAAAAATAACTCTAAAACCAACCTCAACTCAATTTAAAAATTCAATGCAAAATCAATCCAAAAGCTATTCGAGATTCCAGTTTAACAAATCTCTTCTAAACAACTCTCACATTTCACTATACCAACAGCAACAACCACTCCTTATAAACTATTCCACCAAACTACCAAACAAACTACGAACCCGGAGAAAACTCCGATTACCAATTCCGGCAGCAGAAACACTAACACGAAAAGAATCCGGGAAATTTTCCCGGTAATCTCAAAATTCAAAGCGAAGAAGCAAAATCTGACTGAGTGAAACAATACTTTTGGTCAAGTGGTCCAACAATTGTGTCGGGCAACATCGTATCTCGTGCCCAAGCAGGAGAGATTCAAATAAACAAACACAAAGTAGCAGAAGAGAAAAAGTTAAAGAAATATAAACAATTATACATAAATCTCTGCAGTTCCCAGAAAAGAAATATACACAGAAACAGGGATTTTCTATTCTATGGTTACTGTTAAATAAACAAAACTTAAAATCAACCTCAATTCTCGGCGGAAGAAGAGTTTCAGAGAATTTCTCAGCTCTTTCGCTTTGTTCTTTGATATTCTGGTAGATTTTTTCCGTCGCTTTCTCGAGAAAAAAATTAATAATAATAGAAAGATGAACTAGTGTGAGCTTTAGGAAACTTCGTCGAAGTAGCTTCGCTCGTCACTCGTGAAACAGTTAAGAAAAACTAAAATTTAATAAAATAAATAAAAAGTCTTATTCCTTTCTTTTCGATTTTGTTTGATATATTCCTACTGAAAAAATATATTTATATCAACTTAATTAAGGACTTAATGACATCAACCTAATTCTAATTGTAATTTAATTTAATTTAATTTATAGCATATAACGGTCCTCGGATCCGGGTAATATACCTATTTCTATTTAACTCAGCTATGCAAATAATTGGAATCAAATTTTAATATGAAAAATTATGAAGGTAATATTTGAACATTTGACTAAATACATATTTTTTCCATCATAAATACTTTACTTTCAAAAAATAAAAACGTAACCATTTGAAAAGATGTTAGTTACCAAAATACTTTTACATTTAATCTATAACATTATTTTGAATTGGTCTACTGCTTTTAAATTTTAAAAGTTACTGAATAACAGTGTTTTGAATTGTTAAGAAACAAAAATATGCTCCTTTTGTGAGTCATATAAAATTTTATTCACGAAAAATATTCTCATATGTGAAGATAATATACCAACAAAATATAAATAAATAATAAGATATGCTTACGTTGAATTAGTTTGGGGGTTTTTGCACTAATTTCAACAACCCCATCAACTTTCATTCCACGTTATTTATGTTTGTTCTCTTAGTTTCCTATGTGTGTATCTTTTAGTTTTATTAAAGAAATTTGCTGTATTTGACGAAAATGTCATTGGTCTTTATGATAAAATGTTAAATATAGAAAAATATTTAATTTGACATTGTAGACTCGTAGCCCTTAGTTTCTATAAATCCTACACTGCACGCTACAAGGAAAACGTAAAGTATAAGACCTTTTGACCACGAAAAAGTATTGACTTCCATATTTTCTCTAAAAATTTAAACTTATGAAACTAAAATTAAATTTGTAACGGTGCTGCATTAACAATGAATAAAATCCATTGGAACATTTATCAATTACGTGATTATTTAGTGAGGTTATATACTTATATATGTCAAACATTAGTTATATAAAGTTTGACTTTTATTATTTTGGACGACAACATGTTGATAAATGTTAATTGTTGAATACTTTGATCACCAAACTAGATGCAGGTGTATACTTATCAGATAGCCTATAGATTGTAATGTAGTTTAAATAAATAGTTAAGAGAAATAAACAACATTTTTCATGTTGAAATTATATATAAGTGGAGAAACTATAGAACAAGTAGAGACCGACACTACTTGTGACGTATTAATGTTCTAAAGTCTGCCTACATCATTTTGAGTCACACAATAATAATAAGATAAATGAATTATGCTTTTTAATTCGGTTGAAGTAACAAAAAAAATTCTTCAGCTAAGCTTTCCAAGACAATCGTCAGTTAGGTTGATCTCTTTGCAATAAAGTTCCCACATTTTAAAGTTGTAACTGTTTTCTTTGTGGAACATACAATCTATTTAGTATTAAGACCCATAGTTAAAATTTTATTAATAATTATATCAAAAAAATTAATATATCCAAATTATTAATATCTTATAATATTATATGAACTAATTTATTTTGTTTTTGATTTTGTTTGGTACTAATTTGAATATTTATAAGCTATGATTTAATTTTGTTAATCCAATTTATTTTTTTCCAACCTAACTTGCTTCATTATATCAAATCAGAGAACCATTGAGGAACATGATTAACAAATGATTGAGTTCAAAATAACCCTCTAACATTAAGGACTAGAAAATCAGTTTTAAAATTTAAAGCACGAGGGATAGAGAAAGAGAGACTGAGTAGAAAAGGCATTTGAGACGAGCAAAGTCCTCCAGAAGGGGTGTGAGCATTGATCAATTCTCAGGCTATGCAACCATCTTCAAGACTTCTGCACAATCCAAAGCAAAAGCCACTTTGAGGAATTGACAAGAAAAGAGAGAAGACATTACCCAAAGTAGAGTTTCAAACTCTGCATCAAGGGAAGATAAAAAAACGGCGAGTGCCTTGTGCTCCCATGCTAGCTCCCTCGACCCTATCCGTAAAGCAAAAGAAATCAAGCCTGAAATAATACTATGAATCCTTGCAGGATCTGTCAACAAAGCAACAAAAACCTGTAAAAGCCGAATTAATTATAAACGGTTGAAAAGAGCATCTTGCCCCGCCGACGTCCTCGACAATCCTAAAGAAATGGAGTTATCATCAACTCGAGTTTCCTCATTCGTATAAAACTAAGATGCAGCCTATTATTTTGCATGACGAATAATGTCCCTAGTATCCCTATCAATATTGGAGAAAATTTTATCATTCCGTGCTTTCAAAATGAACCATAGCATGCAAGAGAAACTCTGCTTATCAATCTATGGAGGGTCCCGCCAAAACGAAAAAAATTCAAAATTCGAAAAATTAAAGAACATGGAAAAACACCAACAACATAAGGAATTTTGGATAACATCCATGTCTGAAGCGCCAGAGGACATTCAAAAAGAACGTCATTAACTATTTCTAAATCCACACCACAACGACTACAAGCACCAACATGAGAAATGTGTTGCCTAACAAGATTATATTCAACCAGGAATATGTCCCGAAAGAGATTGCCACAAAAAGTGCATAATCTTAACCGAACACTTAACTTTCCAAACTTGTTTCTGGAGAGTCTCGATATTTGGTCCAAAGGATACAACATTCAAACAAGATATGTTCCTCTCAGTCCAATAACCTGATTTCACTGAGTAATGACCAAATTTAGGGAAATGCCACCCTAAAAAATCAACCTTACTCCACCGCGGAATAGGGATCCGCATGATAAGACTCGTGTTATAAGGATTTACTAACTGTTTAATCAAAGCAACTCGCCAGCTCCTTGATGATGGATTAATAAACTTATCCACCCTTAGCGCCGGGTAGAGTAGATACTTATCACCAAAAACAGGATAAGGTACCACATTGGGGACCCAAAGGATCCTGCCGCACCGAGATAAATTAATCATTTCTCACCCGCTTAATAAGCCTTTTACTAACCAAAAACCTCGCAAAAATAATATTTCGCCAACCATAAGAATGAGAACTCACCTGCTTAGGAGCTAAAAGAAAAGAGTCACAAAAATAACAACCCTAAAACACATGTGCAAAAAATGACTCAGGATAATCAAGAAGACATCATAGCTACTTAGCCAATAAAGCTAAATTAAATTCCTCAATAGCCCGAAATCCAGACCACCATCATGTTTTGAATTACATAACTTATCCCAGGTAACCCAATGGAAACCCTTTGATGTCGTGGAAGTTTTCCACCAAAAGTTAACAATATTCGTTGTAATCTTAGATGGTAATAGTTTAGAGATGATAGCAAAACATAACATAAGCAGGGAGGGTGAAAAGAATAGATTTAATCAGAATATTCGTCCCTCCTCACAAAGGATATTTAGAAGACCACAAATTTATTTTGTCTTTAATCTTATCCCATAAAGAAGCAAAAATTTTAGTTTTTGGACCTTCGATGCCCTTTGGCAAACCTAAATAAGATCCATACCTCATAATTGATGAATACCAAGAATTTTCTGAACCTCTAGTTTGGAAACAACATCAACCTGATGACCAAACTGAATATATGATTTACCAAAGTTTATTTGCTAACCCAAAATCTGGTCATAGTCATATGGAATCCCCAAAATTATAGAAGTCTTAGCCAAATTGGCTTTGTAGAAAAACAAGTTGTCATCTGCAAATAGTAAATGAGAAACTGAAGAACTCTGACGCACAATCACAATATCAGAGATCAACTTATCACTTTTCGCTTGGTGAATCTTGGCCATCAAAACTTCAGCCCAAAACAAATACGATGATAAAAGGTCTCCCTGACGTATACCACATTGTGGATGAATTCTTCCATGAGGGCGACCATTGACTATAACTGAATAACCCATAGAACAGACACAAAACATAACACAAGAAACCTAACATTCATGAAAACCTAACAAAGGAGGTGCGTCTCCAAGAAATCTCACTCAACACAATCATAAGCTTTACTCATCAGTTTTGATTACCATAAATTTACCTCTGACAGCTCTATTTGTCTGGAAATCATGGAACATCTCATGGGCAATGAGAACGTTACCAAAAATCAAACACCCCGACACAAAGTTAAGACTCATAAATCAAATGAGGTAGAAACCTTGTTAACCTTAAACAAAAAAACCTTCAAAATTATCTTGTAATCTACATTACATAAGCTTATAGGCCTAAATTCTGTAAGCTTAATTGGGCGACTAACTTTCAGAATCATGCATATATTCGTGAGGTTTAAAGATGGATAAAAAAAACAAAATCCAAGAAATCATTAACCGACCGAACAAAATCATCTTTAATAACCTCCCAAGAGCACTGGAAGAACAAAGTTGTCATTCCATCCAAACCAAGCATTCTCCCTGTATCCATTAAAAAAGCCTACCGAACTTCCTCTTGTGAGGCAGGGGCCAAAAGTGATTTATTCCAATCCTTGGTAACCCTCAAAGTAATTCCCAATAACGAAGCACTAAAATTAATAGGACCCCGAGAGGAAAATACATCTGAAAAATATTGTACCGACTCCGCAACAATGTCAGATTCCCTAGATCCAAGAATTAGAAGAATTTGGAATACTTGTAATCATATTTTGTGCCTTGCGGTGCTTTGTCTGAGCATGAAAAAATTGTGTATTATTATCCCATTCCCGCAACCAACGATTTCTATTTTTTTTTCCCAAACATCTCTTCGTCTCAATAAGCAATACATAAAGCTTTAGTAGCATCTTGAATGTCAGATTGCAAACTCCAATTATCTGACTTTAATCGTTGTAACAGGACCTTAGATCGCTCAATCCATTGTCGAGTTGTATGGACATTAAGAGACCTCCACTGCAAGATCTCACGTCTACAATTTGAAATTATACCAAGGTAAATTAGAATGTCTAGACCTATCTTTTATCAAACATAAATCCAAAATGTTTCCTAACCTGAGTTTTGTGAAGGCCAACAAAAATTGGACGAGAAGACCCTATCATAACCAAATATCTAGTCACAAAATTAGGGAACATATCATGTCATGCAGAATTACCAGAAGCCTTATCCAACTTACAACAAATTAAGTTAGGTTGGTGCATGCCCCGCCAAAACCAAGAATTGCCTAAACATGAAAACTCCACGACAACACAAATTCAAAGCATACCATTAAACAGAATAAGAGTAATAATAACAATAATAATAATAATAATAATATTACCATGTAACCAATCTGGTTCCTTGAAATTAAATTCTAATAGTTTTTTGTATTTTTTTTAATTGATGATTGGTAAATTATTGACAAAAGTTGTATAATTTTGAGCAATAAAACATTATCTTTTTATAAATAGTTGAACAACAAACCCCAAATTTTCATATACAACATTATTAATATGAGAGCTTCACATGTCACAAATTCTATTAAAAGAAAAATGTGTTTTCAGAATCGCATACAGTTAATAGTTTAGAAATTTAAAATTTGATTCTACTAATTTTATGTAGATGGATTGAAGCCAAGGACAGGTGGCCAAGTGGTGTTGTCACTTTACAAATCTTCAAGACACCAGGGATCGAACCCCCTACCTGCAGAGTAGGAGTTGGATTTAAAAAGCCAGTAAGCTAGTTGACAAAAAAAAATGTAGATGGATTGAACTATATATATATATATTTGGTTTTGTGTTGACCAAAAAAATCATCATGTGATTTGTAAATGTAGTCAACGAAAAATGTTGTTTAGATATTCTAGTTTCACATTCATAGTGTATATGAAACGACGTAGAGGAGACCGTATCCATGTGAGTATATTAAATATAAGTTATGATCATACGATAATGACATTCGTTTTCATATAACACTTCTAGATTCTCCTTATATATCAACAAAGAATATTTATAGTTTCCATGAGAGAACATATTCCTCAAATACTTTTTAAAAGTGGTAACGCGGAATGAGTCAAAACAAATCCCTTTAGTTTCGTCCGTAAGATCAGGCGCCGTGAATGCTTACACTTTCAATAAAACGGCGTGGACGGTGATACTAACCGCCGTCGTTTTCTTATATGTTTCTTTTTTTTTTTTTTTTTTTTTCTCTTATTGCTTTGCGACTGCAGTATTTTATTATTTTATCTTTTTTTGTTAGCTCTTTGACTAAGTAGAATAGTATATTTGCAGTTGAGAGAAATATCGATCTTTGACATAACAAACTATTTTTCACTCAAATACAAATCAGAAAATTACAATTACTTGGTTATAATAATTTGAAATTTGAAAAAGAGAATCATGTTTGAATCATAATTTAGTAGTTGTTTTTTTAATCAAATGATACGTCATTTAATCCACCGTTTAATATTTTTCACGATTCATTATTCTATTATACAATGTTTGTAGGACCAGTTATGTACGGTAAGAAAATGATTAATTTGGTTATTGAGAATGACTGATCAACAAAGCTAACTTAGTCAAGAATACATATGTGGTCATATATGTTACGACAAAAAACAATTGATCTTATATCTTATATAAAGTGAGAAATATTGTATTTTATCCATGCTATAAACTCTATATATATATATAAAGTAAAAAATATTAGTCATGTTATAAACTATATCATAAAATTACTTAAAATAAGTTTTATTATAGATTTTTATAAAAATTCAAGATTAGCACAAATATAATAAAAAATTAAAAAAACTAAAATATAATAAAAATATATCGGTTATTGATTTAGTTTCGGTACCAATTTGAATTCAATTTTCCGAATAGATAGATTTATGACACATTCTGGTATTTTGTTGTGTTTGGTTTATTTAATTCGGTATATTGATTATTTGAATTTAAATCTTATTCAAATATTTTTATTTTTTGATAGAGTTTAGTTTGATATAGATCGAGTTTGGGTTTGAGTACTTTTTAATATAAAAATACAAAATTAAAAAAGATTTAATAAAAAACTCGAAAAATCTAAAATTTGGTTTTTGATTTGGTTTAGGTTCGAGTTTCTAATTTTTTTTAGCTACACAGATTTGAAACTCATTTCAGTATTCTTTTCAGGTTTGGTTCCTCTGATTCAGATTAATTTTGGTTTAGGTTTAAGGTCTATAAAACAACAACTCAAAAATAATATTATCGATACAGATCTTACAAGAACATAATTTAAAAAACAATTATAGCAATCAAATCTCATATTATAAAGAGTATAATTCTAGTGATAATTGATGAGTTTATAATCTTGCATAATAAATAGTGAAACATGCACACCAATCAGTAATCAATAATCATCATAAAAATAAAAATATTTGGCGTATCGTCGGAATGTGGCACCGAGGCATTGAATGCATTCACGTAAGGAACAATGGGACAACTCATCATTTCATAACTTCCATCTCCATAAGATATTCAAATCTCGATCCGGATCTATTATTTATGTCATAACTATAAATATATTTAAAATGTTTATATAATATTCTATCGAGTTTAATTAATATCAAACTTCTCAATTTGCTTAAGTTCTTTTTTCTCCTGAAATAGATGCTACATATGGTCAAATTTTTCTTATAATGAATTACAAATATAAAGGAAGTACTATTCAAAAAATGGTTTGTTCATATCCATAAATCAATAATGACAAAATTGGAATTAAGTGGCATTTCGTACATTGTAGTTTGTAGACATGTGAAGGAAATTTCTAGGAAATTAGCACACTACACACTTGCAATTTAATGTGACTCATTTCTCTACCATACCATATTTTTCTGCAAGACTCATAAGCTACTCTTTTTTCGTCGTCGTAAATTATTTATATTTATAAGATTAATCGATGGATTATAAAAGTCTTTTCAATATAAGTGATTCCTAAGCAAAGCTAAGAATCATTTTCCTAAGTAGGTAAACCAAATTCATATACCTCTGAATGACACATATTATGGTAATTGCAAAATGTAAAATTGTTTAGCCAAACGATGTCGTTTCTTAACAAAGCGGAACTATAACCTATTTAATAACTCGTGGGCCTGTTGAGATATGACTTGTGTCTTTGAGGTGAGTAACAACATTTTCAAATTGGGCCGTAGGCCCTAAACTAGTACTAGTTACATATCCTTGTTACCAGGCCTAAATTTTAAATTAGCCTACTAAATTTTAAATTAGGCTGATACTACTACAAATAGGGATTCGATCATTGGTGTCTTAAAGATTTATAAAATGACTATATTATTGGTCCATCTGTCATCAGTAATAAACTCTAATTTAGTGATGTTAAATGTTTAATATATTAATTTATTATTACTGACTGTACAAAAAGCGTTTATTCAAGCCGAGTAGACTTTAAAAAGTAGTAACCACATGTCTGAAAAGCTCTCCGCAAAATGTTAAAAGATTGGTGACTCCACTATTAATTATATCATCCTTTTACGTAATCTCTTGTATGCGTATATCCAACATATATAGATTTTTAGTGTATCCAACATATAAATTATTAATAGTCTTTTATAAATTAATATAAAAAATATTATTTTACTGTAGTTCTAAAATTATTAATTTATAGAGGTTTAATTGTATATAGTTTTTTTATTGATCAACTAAATCGAATTTATAGCTAAAATTTTATCATACAAAATTATATATAATTAGCCCTAATTATATTATACAATTACTTTGTGAATTTTGATGAAAAGACGAAAATTAAACTTTATGATTGTTCCAAACATATGTAATGTACAACTTCAATCGTAGAAATCATTATGGACAGTATGACTATGATTACCTGTCTAAGTCGACCAGTAAAGACATGAAGTGATTGTGATTTGCGAAAGGTGGTTGTGATTTGTCATATGTTAATGCTAAAGTGATACCTGAAAAATAAAGTAAAACACTTTCGATATATTTTAAGGAACGGCTAAAAGTAAATGAAATAAAGAGACAGCTTGATAAATAAATGACCAAAGAGAGAGAGATACTGTGCGAGTTCGACTTTTCGGGCACAGAAGAGACACGATGACAATGATATGAGGTTTGAAAATCAAAGCTTATCTACTCCCAACACAATCACTCAAATTTTGATAAATTATGGCCATAATTTTCTACCAAATCTATCATTAGTTAAGTTATTAGTATTAGGCTTGAAATAAAAAGACTCACATAATATTAATCGAATTATCTACCATGGTAAAGTCACTTAAATCGGTAATTGGAAGAACATAGAGTAATGTTAATAGAAACTATACGGTGTTGCAGTCTGACTCTAAGGAGCTTATCTAGGGTCTCTCCAACAAATTGTGACATGGCATGCACTTCCCTCATATAGAAAAATATAACTTATTCATATAGTTATCATAAATCGACTATCTATAGATTTTGTTGATGATCATAGTCTAATTCCGAGCTGCTAACAATCTCTCCAAAAACAAATGTAAAATTATTTATGTTTTTAGGCGAATAAAGTGATTACTCCTAAAGAAAAGTGAATGATAAAACGATTCCCTTGTTGTGGGGGCAATTGTATTATTGAGAAAATAATGATAAAGATCTGGAATAGAACATCTCGAATCTACAGAGAAAACGATAGGCAAATATTGAATGTAAGTTTTTTTTTGGCTTATCCACCAAAATAAGATGATATGTGACATCCCAACACCTGTCCATATGTTTTTGCCTTCTGTCTCTTTTATCATGTACATGCGATTCCACTAATTATTATTTATATTTTTTTTATTCCCATACGTTTTCTTATTGTATAATATCTATTCAATATCTTACCTAAAGTTTTGACCTAACCAAAATAAAAGATCTTACCTAAATGATCAAATACGGAAAGTTTCTACATGTGCATTTAATTTAGACGTTGAAAAAATATGTATGTGTAGTTCTAGATTTGTATCAATAATATCAAACATTGTCATCATAAACTATACATTTATATTGAATCAGGTAGTGACCATAAATAATATATAGTAGTCCACTATTTGAATAATACAATAAAAAGAGTTGAAATAATGTGATGTTGAATTGAAAATGATTATCAAGTAGCTAGAGCAACTAGTGAAAAACGGGTATAATTAATTAATGTGAGAGGATATACAATACTCTGAATGGTTTCATTCTGCAAATCTAATAATTAGACTAGTGTTATATTTTAATGTTATTTTCGTTATACATATAATATTCCAAGTATTCACATTAACAGTATATATATATATATATCATTTTCAGACTTTCATTTTAATTACCATCAATGTCGTTTTTGCATATTTATGTATATTGTTTGTATCTGATGTCGATAGCTTTATTTTTTAATAAGATACATTTAC
>JAKUCM010003024.1:0-32140 GCA_023374145.1 Lepidium sativum
TTCTGAAAGAAAATGTCAGGAGAAGGTCCAATCTGCGGTTTGTCCTCCCCTAAACCCCCTCCGAGTAATGAGTATCCCGATTTAACCGAATATCGTCCAGTCTTAGTAAAATACAACACCCACTTATCTACACGTTGGACCTTTGGAATGCGCATAGCCAAAATTAACTGGGGAGAGAGAGACTCAAAGTACTGACCAACCAATATCTCTTTCCATTGTCCGGAAAAACATGTAACTCCGAACATACTGTTGATCGCATAGATATCCGGAATCCAAGGATCCTTCCACACTCTAGTCGTTTTGCTAGACACAATACTACACCAACCATAGGAAGAACATGTCTGTGATTGAACGTCCAATATGCTTTTATCCTTATAATATTCCCCTTTCAGCACTCTAGCCAAAAGTGAATTTGAACTCTCAATTAGTCTCTAGTATTGCTTCACCAAAAGCGCCATATTAAATCTTTCTAACCTACGAAAACCTAAACCACCTTTTGCCTTAGGCCGACACAGATCCTCCCACTTTTTCCAGTGAATTCATCCTGATGTAGCAGAATTTGCCCACCAAAACCGTACAATAGCATACTACACTCGATGAATGACCTCTTTAGGAAGCCGGGTAACAACTCATCGCATAAGTTTGTAACGCGGTAAAAATTGACTTGATCAAAATCTCCTTACCAGCATGCGATAAAAACTGTGTCGTCCAATTAGCTATCCGGGCTTCCAATCTCTCTGCCACATATGCAAAAATTTGGACCTTTGATCCACTTAGACTCTCTGGTATTCCTAGGTATATCCCTAGACCTCCCGTATTCTGGATCCCTACAATAGTCCGGACTACTTTTATATTTTTCTGCCCTACATTGTGTCCAAATTGAATCGAGAACTTATCAAAGGTAATCCTCTGGCCCGATACTAATTCATATTCCTTGAGGATATTTAGTATAATTGTGGCCTCCACTGCGGTAGCTTGATAGAAAAATAACGTGTCATCCGCAAATAATAAATGAGACACTGCAGGACTATCACGTGCTATCCTTATACCAGTTAGAAGAAGTTGCACTAGAGTCTTATTCATTTTAGCAATGAGGACTTCTGTACACAAGATGAACAAATATGGTGGCAAAGGGTCCCTCTGTCGTAACCCCCGATGAGGCACAATTTGTCCCCCTGGAGCCCCATTAATTAGGACTGAATATTTGACACTTCTAATACACCACATAATGCAACGAACCCAGTTCTCACAAAAACCTAATCTAATTAACAAAGATTGTATGAAATTCCATTCCACTCTGTCATACGCCTTGCTCATATAAGTTTTTATGGCCATGAAATTTCCCCTTACAAAACTATTTGTCCTAAGGGCATGCACCATCTCCTGAGCAATCAAAATATTGTCCGAAATTAGACGCCCAACAACAAATGTCGATTGTGTCTCTGACACTAACTTGGGTACAACCCTTTTCAGCCGCAAACAAAAGATTTTAGAAATAATCTTATAACTAATGTTACATAGACTGATTGGTTTGAACTCAATCATTCTCATTGGTCAGGCCATCTTTGGAATAAGACAAATATTTGTTTTATTTAAACTTTTCTCAAAAAAGCCCCGCTCCAAAAAACTATTGATCAACCCTTCCAAATCTGACTTAACGAAATCCCAGGAATACTGATAAGACTGAGCCGTCAAATCATCCGGTCCCGGCATTTTATCTCGACTCATTAAAAAAAAGCATTTTTGACTTCAAACTCATCGACAAGACGCATCAAAATTTGATTATCTAGTGCTGTTATTTTTGTATCGAGTTCCTCAATTGAGATCTGTGGGACACTATTAGTAGAAATTTTTGTAGTGAAATAGGCTGATGCCTCATGAACTACATCTGCCTCTTTGGCTACCCATGTTCCATCCCTAGTTACTAACCCTGATATTCGATTCTGCACACGTCGTTGTTTGACCTTAGCATAAAAAAATTTAGTATTCTCATCGCCTTCCTGTAGCCATAGATTTATACTTTTCTGTTTCCAATACATTTCCTCCTCCAGGTATGCCTCTTTTAATTTAATAGTAGCTTCTTCCAATCCGCAGAATCCGGTATAGAAGCACTGGCACAATCATCGACTAATTGTCACAAATCTAAAATCTTCTGCTGTCCCGACTGAACATTCTCCTTTCTCCAATGTGATATTTCCTTACAATACCGCTTTATTTTCTCCGAGAAAGAAATTTTATGATTCGTACGTAAACCATCTCGAACCCAACTACGTTCTACAATATCTCGAAAACCTACTTTCCCGATCCATCACTTATCAAAACAAAATCTTGGACGTTTATCCATACGAACTTCTGCCTGAAATTTCCCAAAGATTGGTCTATGATCAGACCCTATCATCTCCAGATAATGTATTTCTCCTGATGGGAATAAGTCATGCCAATGAATATTACCATAAGCCTTATCGAGACAACACCAGACAACACATTTCTACGAACTCCCCGCCATGACCAAGTATTCCCTATTTTCAGGAATTCTAACATACCACAATCTCTAATCATTTGATTAAATTGGATAAACGAATTAGAACTTTTTAAAACCCCTCCTTGTTTTTCATTATTTCCGGAAATCTCATTAAATTCACAACTAATAACCCAGGGCCCTGTTCTCGTGGTACCCATTCGAGTTAGGGGTTCCCAGACATATGATCGATTACCCTGCACCGGTTCCCTATATAGAAAAGTTATATGAGATTTGACATTAGATATATCTAATGAAATGTCAATCATATTCTTATTCTTATAATTAACCATAACATTATAATTATCTTTGTAAAATAAGGCCAAGCCACCACTTAGCCCAATCGGTTCGACCGTTATCAAATTGGTAAAGCCCAAATGCAATTGTAACTTTTCCAACAAATGTAATTTATTTTTTGTTTCTGAAAGAAATAAAAACTCAGGTCCACAAATTTTCCAAATATCTCGAAGATAATTTATTGATAAATTATTGTCAATCCCTTGATAATTCCAACAAACAAATTTAAACTTATAAAATTAAAATTAAAACTTCTTCGAGCTATATGCTTGCCTTCCTTAGGCTTAACTAAACGTGGTGTTACCCGTGGTGAACCCACTAATGCCATCTCCTTTGTGGACACTCCTCTCAACGGTGTAAGAGCCCGAGTTCCCAATTTTCGAGCACCCACAGGCAGTCTGACAGCCTTGGTCTCCTTGAATTTCTGCAGCTTAGCTGCCATCTTTTCATGTACCCGAGCCTCTTCTTCTAATGTCAACTCTTGTTGACTGCTCATTACAGCCTCCATGGCTAATTCCTCCAAGATTTTATCCTCCATCTCTTCGTTCTCACTCAGTACCAGATCATCAACCGCTGTCAACTGCTCCGCTATCATATCCGGGAGGTCCTGATCAGCAGCCGCTAAAACGCCCAGTTTAGGATTCCCTTCATTCTGAAAATTCCCACGGACACCACTTCATACTCATCTTCAGTTTCCTGAAACAGCAGTCTTCTGACCTTTTTTGCCGACATCGTTATACCTTGTTCCTCTAATTCAGGTTCCTTGACTATTGTGTTCGAGGAAGACTCCATTACAGAGGCACCACATCCTCTTTTATCACCTATTGTTTTGCCTAAAGTAGTTTTAACCTTAGCAGAAACTCCTAATGCCTTCTTCCCAGTCAAAACAACCCCTTTAAAGCTTCTATTATGATCCAACTAAGGTGGTTTTCTATTCATATCCCCACTTATAACACGATTTTCACCTTTTGTCTTATAACAAACTGTGGCATCATGTGTCATTCTAAAGCACAATGAGCAATATCCTTCTAGTGTCCTATATTCCAACATAATTTTCGACTCTTTATCCTCCTCAAATTCCAGAACCGATGAAAAAATTAAAGGCTTAGAACAGGGCAGTTCTAATAAAACCTGACTCTTATCCACGTCTATTTTTAGGACCAGACCTACCAAACTAGCCACTAATCTATATACCTCCTCTACGCGATACTCAAAGGGGATTCCGGTGAACCTAAGCCAAAGTTTTATCATGTTTGGATAGTCTTCATCTGGCATGGGTTTCCATGGAGCATACGAGACCATCTAACCATCGAAATTAATGGACCCATACTCGACTACACTTACCAGATCCGCCTCTGATTGGAACTTAAATTGAAAGCGCCCGTTGCCTAAATTCTGATCCTTGACGCGACCCACTAATCTCTAAAACTGTGGCATACGAAATAGAAACATATCAACGTTCTGCACCTGAGGATTCAAACACCGTCCCATTAGTATTTTAGAAGTGCGAGCTAATAAAGCAGAATTGTATATCTTTACACCACATAAAGTTTTATTTAAGTTTAAAACCCTTAAAACTAGGAGCAATATTCTATATCTTATCAGCATTGAAAAATCTCTTAATGTGAATCTACATACCCACCTATCAATCTTAATGACAAGATTTTCACCAAATAACCTCTCCAATCTTGAAATCCTAGGAAAATCCGCTAGGAGCCAAACCACATGAGCATCACATGGTACTTGTTTGGAATCTGAAAGCTCCCGAGCTGCATGTGTAAATGCGAACCAGAAATCTCGTGATTGATTTTGATCATTCACACTTATGAACCACTTTCTCCACCTAAACACATCATCAATAAGAAACTCAAAATTACAATCAGATAACAACACCAACATGTGAGATATCTGAACTGAGACAACCCCAATGCAACCTCTGCTACTCATTACTAATATACATGCACTTGTCAATATATGAAGGACTCTCTTTCCAGAATCCCCAAGTACATTCCACCAGATCAAAACTATTATAGTTTAAATACTTATACGTCTAGCCAAATGCAAGTCACTACATAACCCGAAGCTATCTCCATAGTAACCATTCTCCTCCCCCATGACCACCTGGTTCGAGCCACCAATGCCATACTTAAAGTGATCCAGAATAAGTATCCACCCAATCACCATATATAGCCAGTCCTTTGCTAAAACCCCACTACATAACCACATATACGTATAAATATTACAATGTACCTTGATTCCCTCCATTCTTATTTGGAAACCAACATTGATCCAGCACCAAGACAGGTCATGATAGGACCCCTTCCTAATACCAGAGCCCCAACTCTCTTCCATCGCTTCGATCTCCTTAACATCAAAGCAGAGGAAATAATCATTTAATTGTAACCATAGGGAGACAAACTCCCTTAACCATAAAAGAACAACATCAGACTGAAAACAAACTAATACTCCACTAAATGACCAAAGAATATGAGTATTCACCAATATCCCCACTCCCCATATTAATCCCGTCAGTTTAGTTCCGAGACTGACCGTACTTGGGAAATACATCATGCAATGTCGGTTCACAGACCTAGAATTGAGGACCCTTGACACCGAACACTTACGGTGAAGAATCACCAGCGAACTCATATTAGGTAATTTCCGACAAGCTACTAGGATAATGATCAAGACCACCCTGATACACTTCCTATCTCGTCCACTACCTAAACACCACGGGTCTCGAGCATCTCGATACCCATCACTAAGAATCCTAAAAATATGGATCCTGCTAAAATCATCTTCTCTATAGTTAATGTTACTAGAAACGATGACTTTAATCCCCAGATTCACCATTATCGACCAAACAAATGGGATTCCCAAAGGTAAAATCCCTAAATCAACCATCCAGATCACCATCGGAGATACAAATCCCCTAATTAGTCTTTGATAACACTTACCTTGTCGACGAAACCCTTGCCGAGACCGAAATTCTCCTTTCTCCCATCCTCATCCCTCCGAAAGTTCCTTAACCTCGGAACCCAAATCGAGACGACACTCTCCACAATCACTGTCTTTGCCTCCTCTTCTACCTTCTCCGTCCAATTGCAGATCCTAAAACGCCACCGATTAAACATTTTGAAACCTGTCACCCGCCGATGTGCTCCGAGATCGCCGTTTCAATTTGTGAAGTTTACAATTTATAATTATTAATTGTTCAAATATGTATAATTTTTTTTTTAACAACGATAAAACCAGAAACAAACCCAACCAAATCACAAAACAGAAACTCGTCCTAACTTGGCTAGAGCATCAACTTTCTGATTTAATTGTCTTGAGATGACCGATAAATAGCAAGAAGAAAACCTTAGACGCAGTCTTCGAAACTCCTCCTGGTATGATATGAACGCCGGCCACTCCTCGGGTTGCTGGATTATAGAAAAGACCGTCTCGCAGTCCGTCGAGATCTCCATTTCCTGGATGTGTAACTTCACAAGCGCTCCCAAGACCCAAAGTACAAGCGCTCCAATGATTAAAAATTTTAAAAATTAATTTTTGAAATAACTTTTTTTTTTGTTGTAAAACATCAATTTTCTAGAAAACAGTAAAATATTTCATTGAATTCATTGTAATGATGTTAGATAAAAAATGTATTATTGAAGTCCAAAAAAGTGTCAATTCATCATTGCTTCTCGAAAGCCGCCGACATAAGACTGTGGGGCTCATGAGTCATGGGCGCGTCAAAAAGCAACCAAACGACCCAAAAATATCAAAAAATCGAATTTTTATACGCAACTTCCTTTGAATTCCAACAAATAACACCAATCGTCTTCGATCTTTTGAAGTCCCATAAATCGGAATCTCGAGATTCAGGGAAAGTTTAAGTGTTTTTTAGTATTTTGGTAAGACAAAGATGGATGCTTTACCGGAAGATGAAGAGTACACTTCCAGGGAAGTTGTGTTACCATCATTGATTCCGGTGGTTCCAGAGCCGGAATTAGAGAGAGAAAGTGGAGAAAGAAGAAGAGGCAGAGATGTAATCATAGCCGTTGATCATGGTCCTAATAGCAAACATGCCTTTGATTGGGCTCTTGTTCATTTCTGTCGTCTCGCTGATACTCTTCACCTTGTTCATGCTGTTTCAAGTTCGTTCTCTTTATCTCTCTCTCTCTCTCTGGTCAATGTGAATTGTTTCGATTTGCTCTATACATTTTTGTGTTTTTAGATCTGAAATATGAGATTGTAATTAAAGGTTTGGATTTGACTTTTCTTCATAGGTGTTAAGAACGAGGTTTTGTATGAGTCGAGCCAAGCCCTGATGGAGAAACTCGCTGTTGAGGCTTTTCAAGTTGCAATGGTTAGTGCTTGATTATGTTTAATTTGAACTAATCCGAAATGTTTGGAGAAAGTAACTGTTTCTTGGTTACTAAGTTAGGGTCTGAAGAAATTCAATACAATCAAAATGGTAGCTAAGTTTTTTCTGTAGTCTAATTCATTGGTCTGTGGTGTTGTTTGAGTGAGTGAAGACATTGTGATGATTGGGACCCAATTTGTAATTTAATGAATGAGAATAATCAGAATCATGAATTGTCTGTTTAAGAAAGTTAATATTCTCTTGTCTTTGATTTATGATCCGGTTACAATGTACTCATATAGGTGAAGAGTGTAGCTCGTATTGTTGAAGGCGATGCAGGTAAAGTAATCTGTAAAGAAGCAGAGAATGTGAAGCCTGCGGCTGTAATTATGGGCACACGAGGCCGGAGCTTAGTAAGAAGGTTCGTAAGATATAAATTATTATAAGGTTTATAGATTATACACTTATTATCAATCGGTTTTGAGTAGGAACTTAGTCCTAATATAGTATAAAAACTCATGGTTGATCCAATATATGTTTTCTCAAAGAAGTGGTTTTTCAAGAATCTAAGACTATCTAATTGTAGTATTTCTGAGATGATGAGTTTGGTTGATTTCTAACCCACATTTTGAGGAGCCTTATTCGAATGCTAATATGAACAAATACTATCTCTCATCTATGTCATGAGATTTTCTTGGTGTTCTGTTTCGTTGATTATCCTTGGTTTATGCAGCGTCCTACAAGGGAGTGTAAGCGAGTATTGTTTCCACAATTGCAAATCCGCCCCTGTCATTATTGTTCCTGGAAACGGTACATTTACATATACAGTATAGTTCGATCTTTATCATAATATAGGTCTTGCTCTTTTGGCTGTCGGAATCAGAATTTCAAGTCTTTGTGTTTTGATGCAGAAGCTGGAGACGAATCGATTGTAGAATGGAAAAGATCAGAAGAACCAAAACCATAAAGTGCTGTAATTTTCCCCACGAAGACTCTTTGTATCTGATCTTTCTCTTGCTATTCTTGTTGTTCTCTTTGTTTCTGTATTATTTCTCTGATGAAAAACATGAAATGTATTGTTGTATTTGCTTCTTCAACTAAGAATCTTTTGTGTGTGTTTTGACTTTTTGGAATTTGTAGTTTCAAGTTTGTGTTTAAAAACATCTCATGAATCAAAATTATTGTATTCGAATTGGTCTTACAAATCTATTCAGGAAGCATTCTTTTTGTTTGTAGGCCTCTGTTCTGGAATTTTCTTTTAGGCATTTCGTCGAACACTTTGTGTGCATGCGTCTCTGCGAACGTTGAATAGCAGACTTTTTTACTATAGAGATTGGAAAGTAAGCTTCTTTTCAATCATGGCGGAGTTTGAAGGGCTTGAAGCTCAAGATGGTGTTTGAATGCCATGGAATATCATCCCTGTTGTAACGAAGAAGGAACAATCAATTGACTCTGAAGTTCCAGTTTCCGCCATTTACACACCTGTGAAACATCTTCGATCTTCTACCCATCAGTCTCTTCTTCTTCCTTACTCTCCTCTTCGTTGCCGAACTTGTCGCTCTGTTCTAAACCCTTGCTCCTTCGTTGATTTCTCCGCCTGTATTTGGGGTTGTCCTTTCTGCTTCAATCGAAATTACTCTTCAATCGCCGATAACAATCTTCAGCCGGAGCTTTTTCCTCACTTCACAACTGTTGAGTATCTTTGTGATTCCTACTCTTCTCCTTCTCCTCCTGTTTTCCTCTTCGTAGTTGATATTTGCTTGATCTCTGAAGAACTCGATTTTCTCAATTCATCTACCTTCCAAGCTCTGGATCTCCTTCCTCACACTTCCATTGTTGGTCTCATAACACTCCATTCATTAGTTCGAGTTCAAAAATTCCGCAACTAATCCACCGGACCAGCAGACGCAGCGCCAAAGAGATTATGAGAGGAACCGAACCAGTGAAAGCCGTGAAAGAAATTTAAGATGAGTCGAGCAGTGATGATAGTGAACAAGATGACAGGGTGGACGCAAACCTGCCGCAGAATATTCCACACAAACAATAAGGATTTCAAGCTGGTGTCGATTGAGTGTACTTTTTATCTTCATCGTGAAACAATGATGCAATTAGGTATTGCCCGAGATATTGATCAAATCCTCTAGAACGTCAGGTTAACATAATTCGTCTCGTATCCACGAGAGACATAAGCCGCTGAAACAATCCAGTTCCTAGCATCGGTCGAATTGCGAGAATATCTTGATCATGAAGAAAGGCTGAAGGCTATTGATTGATTTGTCGCACTGACATTTACCGTAAATGGCCGGAAGTATTCGTTTTAGGCAACACAGTTCGAATAAATTTTTGCACTTTCTCCATATGATGGATGTGACACTGATTTTGACAATAAAGAGCTCAAATTGCTATGAAAAATCATAAGTCCTCAGGAGAAATACAATGCCTCACGCGGTAAGAGTTTAAAAATCTGAAACCCAGTCATTCGGTTCTTTCATAAGATCCTTGGAACCTCATGTTTCGCGAGGTAGAAATCTAGAAATATTCGCTGTCCTGAGCTTGAGATGATCGACGAGACACTTCTAGGAACCCTCAACAGTTTCAACAATGGTATGCATGATGTGGGCAATCAAAGCAAGAATGAGTTTACCAAAGTGCTGAGAAACAACTGATCGTTTACAAGGGTTGGGCGAAGACATTGAAGTCTAAATCCAATGCCTCTATTTGAGTTGGAGGTGTAGTAATAAGGGTTATGGAAGCTGCTAGCGTAAACATCAGATAAAAGGATTTCATACCTCCAAAATACTTCGTCATACCTTATCCAGCTTAAAGTCCTAAAGAGAGGTCCTACAAGAGGTGTTTAACTTTACAAGTTTACTCTACCAGGCGAGAGCTCAAAATTATTAATCCAACTCCCAAATAGCGAATGCACAAATCTAACGCTCAAGTGCAATGTGGTATTTCTACCTCCGACAAACCTTCTAGTTGAAAATAGATCTTGAGTTAGCTAACAGGAACAGGCGCCAGAAGCTTCAAGGAAAAATGCCGACGAACATGTCCTACTATTTTGAGGAATATGTAGACCCTTGGATGTCCAAATGATTATAAGAGGCGCATAAACACATTAATCTCCTTTCGAAGTTCAGGGAATGGAACGTCAATACAGTGAAATCAGTGGTTGACAAGCTTGGTAATCTCACGATCGATAAAAGCTCGAGCAGAAGGCAAGAACCAGCACCTAGTGAAGTCATTAGAGAACCCACACCACCACCTCTGAGATGTTCCACATCAACCTCCAGACAACCCACCAACCCATGGCCCTCAATGCAAATACACAAGGCATCTTCGTACGAGCACATGACACCGTCTTAGATTTAGCCAGGGGACACAATGCCATAAATTCTTGCCCTCGATCTCAATTCAACCCAAGGACTCGCACAACTACGAATCGCCGAGACAACATAACAAGATCGACTAGTGAAGCGTCTACCTGTTGTTCTACGTTGTCTCGGCGGTTCGTAGATATGTTAAGCTCTTCAGTACCCTCAACTTGTTGTGCGAGTCCTTGGATTGAATTAAAATTGCAGGCAAGAATTTTCGGCATTGTTTCCCTTGGCTGAATCTCAGACAGTGTCCAGTGCTCGTACGAAGATGCCCTGTATTGCTGCATTGAGGGCCAGGGGTTGGGGGGTTGTATGGAGGTTGATGTGTTGGATCATTTTAGAGGTGGCGATGTGGGTTCTCTGATGACTTCACTAGGTGCTGGTTCTCGCCTTATACTCGAGCTCTTTCCGACCGTGAGATTATTGAGCTCGTCATCGGCTGATTTCACTGTATTGGCGTTCCATTTCCCGATCTTTGAAAGGAGATTAATGTGTTTATGCGCCTTCTGTAATTCTTTGGACATCAAAGGGTCTACATATTCGTTAAAGTAGTAGCATTCATGTTCACCGACATTCTGCCTTGAAGCTTCTTATGCTTGTTCTCGTTGGCTAACTTGAGGTCTTTTTTCAACTAGAAGGTTTGTTGTATGTAGAAATTTCACTTGAGTGCTAGATGTGTCTATCGCTACTTGGGAGCTGGATTAATGATTCAGAGCTTTCACTTGGTATAATAAACTTGTAAAGCCAAACACCTCTTATTGCCCTCTCTTTAGGACTTTATGCTGGATAAGATAAGGTATGTTGAGCTATTCTGGAGGTATAGAATGCTTTGATCTAATGTTTACGTTAGCAGCTTCCATAATCCTTGTCACTACATCTCTAACACAAATGGAGGCATTGTATTTGGACTTCAATGTCTTCGCCCAACCCATGAAACTAATCAATTGTTTCATCCGCACTTTGGTAAACCCATTCTTGTTTTGATTACCCACATACTCCTTACCATGGTTGAAACTGTTGAGAGTTCCTAGAAGTGGCTCGTCGATCATCTCAATATCCGGACGCTGAGCATTTCCATAATCGTGCCTCGCAAAACACGAGGTTCCAAGGATCTCATGAAAGTACCAAATGACTGGGTTTCCGATTTTTAAACTCTTGCTGCGTGAGTCATTGTATTCCTCCTTAAGACCGATCACTTTCCACATTAATTTGAGCTCGTCATTATTGAAATTGGTGTCACATCCACCAGATGGAGGAAGTGAAAAAAGTTGCTCGAACTGTGATGCCAAAAACGAATACTTCCGGCCGTTTACGGTAAAAGTCAGTGTACCAAATCCATCAATAGCCTTTAGCCTTTCTTCATGATCAAAATACTCTCGCAACTCGATCGATGCTAGGAACTGGATCGTCTCAGCAGCATATGTCTCTCGTGCGTACGAGACGAATTGTGTTAACCCGATGTTCCAGAGCATATGATCAACATCTCAGGCAATACCTAATTGCATTATAGTTTTACGATGAAGATAACAAGTACACGCAACCAACATCTGATTGAGGTCCTTTAGTGCTTGTTTGTGTGGAACATTTTGCGGCATGTTTTCGTCCGTCCAATCATCTTGTTCGCTATCATCACTGCTCGACTCATCTTGAAGTTCTTCCACGGTTTCCACTGGTTCGGTCTCTTTTATAACCTCCTTGTCGCTGCTTCTGTTGGTCCAGCAGATTAGTTGCAGAACTTCTCAACTCGAATCCTCATGGTTTAAGTCGATGGGTGAATCAAACAGAGGGGGTATATTTCTGCGTCTCGAAGAACCTTGAGGAGGCTCGAACAAGCGTGTGACAGAGTCTGAGCGAGGTCGATAAAAAAGTTGTTGATAGTTGCTAGTATATTAGACCCTAATAAGAAGATGTTTTTTGCTATTAAGTGCTTTGAGGAGCTTTATGAAAAAGATAGTTGTGAATCTAAGGACGTGGAGGTGATAGTTATGCAATTTATGAATTGTACTATTTTTGGTAAACTTGAATTATTACAATCTCATTCTTAGACTCCGAGTCAGTCCATAACAACATCAAATCATAGTGGTAAAGTAGACACAAATGATTTGGCAGATTGTAAAGGTAGATATGAGAGAGGTTGGTTAAAGAGAAATGAATTCAATAGTCCAGTAATGAGTTGGAGTTGTATTTGAATGAAAGCATAGAAAACCCAGAAGTAGTATTTGGAACAGAGTTTGATGTTCTGTCATGGTGGCAGCTCAATGCTCCAAAGTATCATATTTTGTCTCCAATAGCAAAACATGTATTTGTTATGCAAGTATCTTCAGTTGCATCAGAATCGGCCTTTAGCACAAGTTGTCGTGTGCTAGATCCTTATAGAAGTTGTCTTACTCATTACACAATTGAAGTTCTAATGTGCACTAAGCAGTGGTTGAAATGTGGTATTAATTTAAGAGAAAATAAGGGAGAAATCACAACTCAAGAAATCATTGATGACATTGCACTACAAGATAAATTTGAGAAGGGTAAAAATCTTTGTACTTTGTCTTATTGTCTTTTAAAGTTTTCATTTATTATATGTTGACTCTTTAACTTTATGTTCTTATGACTTTAGAGTTTAACAAATGTTCTGCTGAAAACAATTAAGCAAGATTTGTAATCTTGGAGGATCAGGTATTCAGATACACTAAGATTTTTCATGTGACTTTTGTATTGTAACTTGACATATTCTAAGTCTCTTTTTACAGCAAATTGTAATAGGTACTTGCAGTGGAAGCTTGATGGATGGTAGTACTTGTAGTGGAAGTTTGACTTATGTAACTTGCCGTGAGAACTCTTTACTTTTATGTTTGTTCAATCATTATAGGTTTCTAACAAGACTTTGAATTTATGTTAGATTTCTATTATGTTTTGTGTACACTATTTTGTAACAAATTGTTTTTTAAAAAGTATTTTTTGGTTCTTTTGGTTAAAAATAACCATTTAGAACCGAAACTGATTGAGAACAAATTTTTTTTGGTTCTTTTTCGGTTCCAATTTCAAGTATCCTTTTGGAACTGGAACCGAGGATAATCGAACCGAAACTGAACCAAACCAAGGAACCATATGCCCATGTCTAGTCTGAGGTGTGAATCAGCGCTAAGTGAGTTGATTGTTCATTCCGATTAGATTATCAAACACCTATGGCGATAGACTCTGTTAATAGTCTATTCGAGTTTATTTTCCACGAGAATGAAATCATTACTTATGTTCTCGTTGCCTAGAGATTAACTCTATTGAGTGATGTCAAGCGCTTAGTTAGTTTAAGAGTCACGCTGTTTCATGCTACTCACTCCTCTGACCTTGTGTTAAATTTACTTAATACTATATTGTTTGTTGTTTTGTTTAAATTCTCTGCTATTGTCACTTGCTTTGTTTACTCTTATTTTAAAGTTTTATAAAGGTTGTTAGATAAACTACACTTTGATTGGCTTGTATTAGAATAGTTAACTGTATCCTGATTAATAATTACATTCCCAGTTGAATTAACACATTTTATGTTACATCGATAGGATTTGACAACTTCAATAAAATCATGTTATCAATCATCTTAGACGACTCATTGTGTACTAAGAATTTTTTTACGTACAGATTGTTGTTTTTCATGTTTCTACATAGAAAATTTTGTTGTATAAACAGAAAATGAAAATTTTTTGAAGTTCAGGGATCAAAAATGAAATTGAGAATAATGTACAAGGGTACGTTGGGTCAAATTAAAAAGGAAAAAGTTCATTGTTTTTCTGTAATTTTTTCTTAAAACGGTGTGTTTAGTGACTTGTTCTCCAAGAACTTTTTGCGTATTCTACCTGATTATATATATAACAGAGAACACAAGTTCGTTCTCTACTTGCCGAGAAAGCAAATTGAAGGAAGAAGACTGAGATTCGATTTTCAGGTAAATTTTAAGTTTTGGATCTCTTTATTAGTTTCTTTCTTCTGAATTTCTTATGATCTAGCTGATTCTGGTTAGTTCTGTTTACGAATTGAATGAAACATAATTTTTGAGGAATGTTGAGTTTTGTATGATTCGAGTCCTTGATGATTGTATTCTCTTAGGAATTTGGGTCGAACACTTTGTAGGTATTGTGGAATCGTTTTATCTTGGATTATTTTTGATTCGATTGAGCAAGTGAATTAGAAGAGTTTTGATTGTTGACAATTCGATAGATTTTTTGGTTTAGATGTTGGGATGAATTTGAATAATTGATGTTATAGTACTTTAGAGTTTAGCAGAATTTGTTTTTGAGATTTGGGTTTTAATCTTGATAGCTTAATATTAAGAGAGCTTCAATTGGAATAATTCAAATTGACAAGAGATTTTCCTTTTATGATGGAACAGGAACAGATGGATTCTCAGACAAATCAATCCGAAATTCCGGCAAAACCTTAAGTGTCTTCTTCATCATGCAGGAAGAAGGTTAAGGATGATAATGCAACATTCTTTGCAAACTTTAAGGATCACATGGATGAATTTATTCATTCCTCAATGGATGAACACAAGACTTGTTTCAAAGATACCATGAACAAGGTACTTCCTCAATTCTCAGTAATCACATTAATGTATTGTAAATATAGTCATTGCAAGCAGTAAAAACCGATTCTTATGTTGTTTGATTCATCTTATTCATGTCTCTTAAGTTATGTCATTGGATCTTGTAGTTATTCGGGCTGCGGAAGCAAGTTTCTGTTGCAGAGAAACAAGCTGAAGTTAAGGAAGTGGTCGAGATTCACTCTCCTGTTCAGGCAACAGTGACTAAGTAGAGATTTTCAATTTGCTAGCTTAAAGAGATATCTCTCTAAGTGTTTCTAAAAAAATTCAGTTTTCTTGTTTTAACTTTACATTATATGGTGTGCAAAAACTATCTCTACAAGTAATTGGGTGTTAGAACATCTCCAACAAGGAGATGCTCATGTTAAGTTTTTTCGAATTAAAATATTATTATTTTTATTTAAATTTTAAACTAAAAAATGTAGTGTACAATAGAAAGTTGACACGTGGTAAGAACACATCTTTTTTTTTCTGTCAACAGGCAAATCATATTGGGCCACAATCTGGCCGGCCCAATAGCCAAATTCCTACATAATATAGGTGGGGGGACTTGATCCCTGGTTGTACAAATGAGCTGCCTTATGTGGACTTACCGCCTGCCACTAGGCTAAGAGCCATTTGCGAGAACTTTTATTTAAGAACCCTTCTCTCTTATATTTTTTAAAAATAATATTATTTTAATTATTTTATAATATTTTAAATTTAAGAATCCCTCCAACAAACCTTCATTGGAGGTGATCTTAGTATCTATACTCATTGAACTCGCTATACTAGACCATAAACATTTATCACTTATAGTAGCTACTTCTATCCATTCTTACCCATTGAACCTCCTTGCAATATCTGTCCCATTAGTGGATGTGTAATACATCATCCAAACAAATTAGAGTTGACAAATTCCAAAGTTGTATTCAAACTCTGAGAGCGAATCAGACTAGAACCTCTACAAATATACATTATGAAACTTAAATAACCATTCATCTATTCAGCTACTACAAAATGTAATGGTCAAATGTTTTAAAGTGAGATTTTAGATATGGATCGGATCTTCTCGATCTAACGGTTGAAAAAATATATATTTTTCAGTTAAATTTCATTAATTAATAAGTTATGGATAAAGACGAGTTTACAAAAGAGTAATTGTCGAGCCCAAAAATTAATTTTGAAATTCAAAAAGTGAAGGATTAAGGTTAGATCGGAACATCGAGAAAACATTATGTAGTCTTATGAGTCCTCTATATACAAGGGATTAGAAACTTTTTTAACTTTTAGATTCCATACATGCTTCTCAATTATGGTTTTGTTTGACCATGATCATAAATTTAAATTTTTGTTCGTTTGACAATTGTTATAACGACTAGTCGTTGTGTTGTTTTGCAGTTGCATCGACCATCAATTTTTTTCTCTAACTTTTTTTGTAAAAAAATTTATTCAAAAAGTTTATATAAAGATAGACATATTATAAATACAAAAATATGTATGTTAATTTAAATGATTAAATACTGACTTTTATTTAGTAAAAATATTCAATTTTTTTTAATGAAAATCAAATAATAAATATTACTACGTTCATATATTATTTATCAAAATATATATTTATAAACAACTAAAATCAATTTGTTGTAAATTCAGTTTTCTTTTCAATATTCGTAATTTTCAGTGTATATATATCGAATTTAATTATTATATTTTAAATAATTTTATATAATTATTTAAATTTTATTTTATAAATATATTTTTAGTTAATTAATATTTTTAATCGCTAGTGTTGTTTATTCCATGATTTTGATCGTAAAAAATTAATCGCAATAACCAATGAATTTTTTAATAACTCAAAATTATAGGTTGTTGGTCGCTAGGATTAGTTACTACGATGAATCAATAACTATAAAATGAAACAAATTTTTTGTCGCATTCACTTTAATTTTTTTTTTTTTTGGTTGTTTCGTTAAAATCTAACTTCTAAGAGTAAGGAAAGATACGCAAGTGCATTTAGTCTAGTGGCAGGTGGTATGTCCACAAGATGCATGCGCACTGGCACATCCTAAGATCGAATTCTCTCGCTTGCATTTGTCAATAATTTAGCTAATGGGCTGGGTCATTTGTGGCCTAATGTTGACAAAAAAAGAAAAAAAGTAAGAGAGATATGTATTTAATTCATTAGTATTTCGTACGTGTATATCAAAATATCTGCGTATAATTAATTGTACGTGACGTCCATGTACTCTTCCAATCATCAGCTTCCCGCCAATTTATTAAGCTTTGTTTTTTCTCTATAATACAGACAAAAAACAAAGTGTTTAAATCTGATTTTTTTTTGGTTTTTCTAATTCGAATTTTTACTCTCTTCGATTTCACTGGATTTGGATTTTCGCGATCAGAAATTTGCAGATTTTTCGAGGTGAGTTCTTCTTCATCCCGTGACATTATTAGATTCTCCACATTACAGTGATTGCCTAATCCATTATCATTTTTAATTGAATAATCTGAATGTTTTTGATAAATTTTTTCCCCAATTCCGAAGAACCCTAAATAGAGATTGGTTCGTTAATTTCGAGACTTCTTTTGTCGGATTCGGATATCCTTTACATTATTGGATTTCTTCACTGTAGTTAATTCAAATATTTAATTGATTTTTTATGACTTTGGATTTTTCCATGACGATAACATCATAGATTCAGAGGTCTGGTTGAATTTGATTTGTTGATTTCGAGGATATTTTTTCTTCGAGATGGGTTTTTTCTAATCCGTGACCGAATTATTCGTTTTTGCATTACACTAGAAGAAAAATATAGGATCAACATTTTAATTGATTCATACATTGGATTTAAGAACCCTAAATACAGATTTGTTAAACAAATTTGTGGAGTCGAGGGTTTATTTTTGGTTTTCTTCTCTTCCTCGACAGTAGCTTACTTCTAAGCTTTTGGGGGAACATGGAAATAGTAAAATACAACATAAATTCTTCAGATATTAAAAAAAAAAAAACACATTTTTCTGCGTAATTCTCTGTTTATTTTTTTCTTGTTTTGACGATCATATGTAGTTTCTGTTTTGTTGTTTCTCGTTTCACTGCAGCTTCATGCTTCTCATCCTGCACAAAAAATTGTTAACAACATTCATGTTTAGTTTATAAATCTTGTTTGCATGCCAAACGAAATATAGAAGAAAATCATTAAACATTGTAGAAAGCTCTGATTTTAAATCTAGTTTAGTTTTTGTTTCTGGAAGTTTCTTGGAGGAAGATTTGGGAATCATCTAATATTAGATTCCATATTGAGAAGGAATGATTCCTAGGCATAAATTTTGTGGGAGCTTTTGAGTTTGGTAGTGATAAAGCCTGAAGAACACTGAGAAGAAAACACTTGGTTGATTTAGAGCCTCTCATTACTTTAACCATGAGAAGTCAAAGAGAATCTTTGTAAAGTAACAAGCTTTATGCTGAAACAGACATACCCTTTTTAAAGTTAATATGGTCATGGTATAGGAATATAACTTGTCCACAGAAGTATCTTTAGTGGAGCTATTATAGATAAACAAAGTTTATTTAGTTGTAATTAGCGTAATATCTGTCTTATTAGATTGCAACAATACCTCTTTTCCTCATCACGCAGCCTTGCTTCTGTTGCTACCTCCATTAGTCCTGTAGTCAGGGAATGGCCACGTGACCATTCTCGATGCTTTCGATGTCACGCACGAGAAGGTCATATTGTCTCTTAGCTTCTTCTGGTGTTGTACCACAACAGCTCTAGCAATATTATGCCAACGTTCAGGAGTGTCTTGGTCCATAGACTGCTAGAGCACGCTCAAAGGCTTTGGTTCTGCTTAACAGACCATGAGCCAGAGCCATAAGAAGACATTGAGCCTGATGCCATTGTGAATACTAACTTGATTTTTTTGTTTATAATATAACTTATAAGAAAGAGATGTTAAGGAAATGATATGTTGCACAGATGTCGCAGAGTCCTTGCTCTTTATAAAGGATTTTAGGTGGGGTAGGGCCAGTTGGCAAATATATCTTTGCCAAAACAGAGAGAATTTTAAGTCTTTGTCTCCGTAGCTAGAAAAGAATATGAGGAAAAATTTGTGGAGAGATCAGTGTCCAAGATCCAAACTAATCACCCAAAGATTACGTTTTTTCATCCAAATTTGGAATATGATGCGTCCGTAGAGACACTTTTCTATAAATGTTATAACTAAAAATGTTTATTTTTCTTTCCTAATTAGTATTATGGACGTCATTCTCTAGATTAAGCTAGTTGTCAAAAGAAACTGTTTAGTGTAGTAAACTGTTAGGAACATCTCTCTACCTTTGGTATTTAGTCATGGAACGGTTTGGTCTCTAGCCACAGGACAATGGAAACTTCATAAGTCTTTGGATTAAAAGTTAGGGAGAAGTCTCTGTTAACAGACGAATTTTATTGACTAATCAGATTTCTTCTATCAGAAATCTCTATGATTTGAAACTTTTTGAGGATTAACTTGTATCCACAAACATAAGTTGGAACTTTTCGTGTGTTCACCATAAGCCTTAGATTCTTTTGTGCGGAAGAATTCTTGAAAGAAAGTGGGGGCAAAGCTTTACCTTGGGATTCTATTGCCCATGAACACCATATACACTTATCAAGCTGGATAGATAGATCTTTCCGTACAGTTATCGACATTTTGTGTCCTTTTTGCTGTTGAAAAAAAAAGGTCAACATTGTTTACCTACCTTTTTTTCTTTCTTAGACTGTTGGGTCCATCTCCTTGAAGTCAGGCAAACTGTGTTTTTCTTGGTCATATATTGTCTAATGTGGACTATTGGTTTTAAATTTGTTTAATAATCACTTCTCTTGGTGAATATTCAATTTTTTTGTCTCTTCTTTGGTTAACTGCATTATTGTATATGGGCAAGACCCAAAGCTCTTATAGCTGTCTTAGTCTTTCTGTAAATGTTTTATATTTCACTAAGCTGTAACTTTTCTTGTTGTCGTTGTTGTTAGTGGTGGTCTAGATTATATTCACTCTCTTTATGAGGGCCCATGATTAAATATTCACATATTATAATGCTTTGTTGACGTAATATCAGCACTTCTGCCTTTAATGATCAGTTAATTACCATGTTTGGTTAGAATCCAGAGTTGGGATGGGCAGATAGATTATTGTCCTGTAACTAAATTAGGTTGCTAAATAGACCACACCAAATAATGACACAATAGGACTATGTACATACTTGGAAAAAGACAACATTTATAATAAGCCCCACTAGTTGTTTGACTTTAACTCAAAGTGAGCATTTTTGTTTCTTTGTTATTTCATTGTTGTAAAATATATGAACCTCTTCCTTTCTTGCAACAAAGGTTGTTCATTAATAATCCACTTGTTTGATTATTAAACTCAATAATAAAGTTGACCCATTGATTTAAAGTCTCGTCTCTGGAAAACGCAGATGATTCAAGATGGTACTATAGAAGATGGAAGACCATACTCAAGTCTTATCACACTACTTAATCAGGTTACTTATCAGACCTCAAGTTTATAGTCTGCACAATTTTTAAAGTAAAGCTATTAAGAAGCCAACTTTGGGATCTTTCTTGATTTTAGTGTTTATCCATTCACTACATGGTATTAGATTTGCTAAGTAAGATAATATTCCCTGACGTGTAGAGATCTTATAATAGCTTTGATCTTCTCTGTTTCTGGATATATGCCAATATAAGCACTTAGAAGATATTTTCATTTTTGTGATCGAAATGATCTCAAGGTCGAGATATTATATTTCTAGTTATGATATGGATGTTCTATTTCTGAAATAGTATGGTTTGGTATCAGGGGTAGGGGCGAAACTTCCTCTCAAGAAGGAAAACTTTAAACAGAGAAAGAAGAATCTTAATAATAATGAGGCCTTTAGAACAATATATTTCTGTAGAGAATAGATTGCAAGTTGCCAAGACATTCTGCCAAAGTAGACATTGCACTACTGATATTCTCATCGTCACTACCGGTCCTTTGCTGGGCAATTAAAATGGTAAAAAATAAACACTTTCCTTACATTTAGGCCTGAGATTTACCTGCAAAACGATAATAATCTTGACTTGATAAGGTCATTTGGTTGTTTTTGATTTTACTTTCTCATCATGAATAGTTACATTTGTTAAGGCTTGAGGTTTTTGTTCCAATATCTCCAGGTCTTGATTCTAGCCCCTAGTGATCATTGCTGAGAATTTAACTGGAGTAGCTTACCAGGAATCTGTATGAAATGAAAGGTAAAGAGTAAGCATTTCATTTTGTTACCAAATTTTCTTTCAGATATTTGGAATCCTTATCTCTAATCTAGCAAGAAACAAGAACGAAGTATTCTTATTCCTCTCCTAGTGGTTGCTCCTTTTGCAACTTGGAGAAGAACCAGAACCTGAAGTAATCACTATAATGGAAGTTTCTGTAGCTCACTAAGATATGTTATTGAAGGATCATTAGAGAATTCTGAAGCTAGTGGTGTGATTTTGTTATCACCAAAAGAATGATCCCCTTTCAAAAATTTGATTCGGACAAACTTTTAAACAAAAGGACATGGCATTTTATCACCAGGAATCTGTAGACACAAGCCTGGTCCTAAATCAGATACAGTAGCCAATTAGAGTGGAGTACTTTTTTTTTGTCTTGTTTCTTAGAATCTTTGAATAAAGAACTTAGGAAATGGAGAATCTCCATGCTCAGGTGTTTTCATAGTCAGATTAGAGATATACAAGGACTAAAAAATGATTGTATTTGCTTTAAAATTCGATATTAATCTTCTGAGACAGAGGTAAGTTTGAAGCAGGCATTGTTAGCATAAAACAGTGTTCTTGTCATGATTTACTGTGTACAACTTGTAGCAATTCAAAGCATAAAAATTGTTGGTCTAAGTATCTGTAGTAACTTGTTTATAATGTTGCTCAACTATCGATGGATTCTCTGAAATAGCTTGTTGCTTTTCTTGTGTGCTTACATTACTACTGAGTTGTGTCTGATATAAACAAGATCTTAAACTCATCACTACGAGATTTATTTTGTTTTTTTCTCACTTGGTTTTATTAATAAAACGATAAAGAACTATATAGTTGGGTACATTAGTAAATGAAGCCAAAAGAACAAGTGATGAAGCAAAATGCCAATGACCACAACTAGAAAAGACAAAAAACAAAGCCACGAGACCCAAAATCACCAAAAAATCACATGAGCGACTTTCTCCGATTTTTCTCAGTGGTTGCATCTAGTCATACCAGACCCCCTTACAGCTAGATAAGAGTTATACATGCCATCTTTTACAACACTCGTGGCAATCTGTCTTGCAGCCATATTAGCTTGCGATAAAGACAACTCTATCTGGCACATCTGAAGGCGTTTACTTGCCTTGCCAATATGATTAAGAGGTGATCTATACTTTGGCCAGTCCTTTGGGTTCCTCATAGACTCCACCACTACACCACACTCGGACCAGATTTCAATATGGTCAAAGTGTAAGTTGGCTAAGCTTTGTATCGCATACAACATACATCGCAGCTCCACAACGAGCTCTATTTTGAGCCGGTTGAAATGCATCTCTAGCATGAAATCTTACATTGCCCATGTGGTCTCTAAGTATCCATGAGACCCAACATAACAAGTTGGTATTACCTAGTTTGGTCGTGATGTTGCATTTCAAAGTCCCTTCATTTTGTCTTGTCCATATTCGACTATAGGACATAATGATATACGGTTATCAACGTGCCTCAAGCAATTCCTCATTAGCCTTTACCCACTTGATTGCTTATTCGGTAGCTCGGACAATTAAAATGTATGCATCATGTTGGTTTCCAGCATACACTACACCATTTCTTTGTCTCCAGACCTCCCATAATATCCATTGTAGAGTTAAACTGAATGTGTTATTCATAGAACCCTTCTCAATGTGGTCTATGAGATTTTCCATAAGATGTTCTATCAGGACACTACAACCAATATGAAGAGGAGCAAAATAAAGAGCCCTTCCACATAAATAACTTGATTTTGGGGAGTGTTTTGATCTTCCAAACACTTGCTTTCAATTTGTTCAAAACATTTATGTTCAGAAGCTCTGGTTCTTGTCAAAGCAGCGGTTGAATTGTTAACCTATACACCACTTTTCACGATATATTTTCCTTCTTTTGAGTAAGGCCAAATACCAAGCATCCTTGGAAATATTCAAGTTCTAAAAGGGCCAGCTATATCAGAGTAATTATGCTGGAATTGAGTCGTATAGCTTCTCATCTGTTATGGCTCGGCCCCTTTTATGGCAGATATTGGTGCACAAACTCCCTTTTTTCTATATTTTTAGAGAAAGAGTCCATATTATAGGAAAAAAACAAGATTCTATTAACATCAGCAGGGGAATAGTTCATTTTAAACGCTCACAATTCCATGCTCTTGACGAGTTGATTAAATGTGTTACCCGCAAGTTAAGTTTCATAAAGGTCTCGATCCTTTACCTGCATCAAGAAAATCATTCAGGGCAAAATATCTCACTTTATACAAGTGAGCTAGCAGTGAGTTAGGGTCTGATAGTATTTGCCATGCTTGCTTGGCAAATAAGGCTTGATTGAAATCATTTATGTCTTTGAACACAAACCATTATCTGATTTAGATTTGCACATTTTCTTCCATGACACCTTGTGGATCTTCTTCTTTTCCTCACAATTATTCCACCAAAAGCTTGACATGGCACCAATTATTTTTTTTGCACTGAAACTTGGTGAGTTTGAAACACGACATGACATATACGAGTAAAGCCATAACCACCAATTTTTGGAGGATCTCTTTCCCACCTAAGGAGGGTGACTAACGAACCATCCAAGATCGGTCTTTGATATAAGCTAAGAATACTTTTTTTTGAATCGCTGGAACACTCTAGGAGACATAAATATTTTCCACTACATCCCTCCTTAGTAATGCCCATGTATGTTCCAATAACTTTTTTCATTATCGGTTCTATATTACCCCCAAAGGTAATGGCAGATTTTTAAAAATTTATCATTTGCCCAGATGCTTCTCCATACATCTTCAAACATCTTAAATCTCCAAACCTTCTCTTAGTATAGCTTTTCACATAAAAAGACTATCATCGGCAAACAACAATTGTTGAAAAAATGGGCTTGTTCTCGCTAATCTTAATCATGTTATACATTCGCTTTCTGCAGCCCGTTTCATTGAGTGTATCAAAGCTTCCACACATAGTATAAAAATAAATGGTGATATGAGATCACCTTGAAGAAGTTCTCTTACTGGTTTGATAAAAACTATGAGAGCGACCATTGAGGATGATCGCGTATTTCACCGTTCGTATGCACTCCATAATCCACCAAATCCATACACTGTTAAAACCTAGCTTGGTAAAAAGCTCCTCCAAAACATCCCATTTGGACCCTATCATATGCTTTTGACATATGGGTCTTGATTGATACAATGGATTTGTTCTTAAAGCGCGAACCATTTTATGGGCTACTAGGATATTGTTGGATATCATTTGGCCGAATACAAGAATCCCTTGTGTATTTGAGACTATCACTTTATTTTAGTCGCTTGCTAAGAACCGAGAGATTATTTTGTATGCAACCGAGCAAAGACTTATGGACGTAGATCCATCATCTTATTAGGGTCTAAACCTTAGGGATCAAGCAAATTTGGGCACATGTCCATTATGAATGTTAATCCGAATTTTAAAAAGCTCATGACTTCTCTTGTGACATTCTCTCACAATTCCCCAATAAGAACGAAAAATAAGTCAGTCATACCAAAAGCAGCAACCTGAATCTCTTTTTTTGTAACGGCTTTGGTAAACTCAATGTTCATATGGAAGAATTTTGTGTTCAAATGATCATCTTTTAACCAATTCTCTCTGCACTTATGTTTCCAAAACTTCTCTTATTCTCTATAAACTTTTGCTAGTTGTTCTCAGGGAATCCTTTAGAATGTGACTATCGAGATTTTTTTTGATGCTCTCTATTTCCATTCTGTTTTTTAGGCGTTGAATTCACGATTTAGCATTGCAATCCTCATTCTTCTTCCACTTTGAGAGAGTCTTTCAACATTCTATAATATTTTGAAGTAAGGTAGTTGAGTTTCCCTCGTGGTTACCATTCCAACTAACATAAATGATTTATTGTACTAAACCGGCTTCGATAACCAACGCTTGTCGAATATAAAACAACCTCCTCGCAAAATTGGTTAAAGGTGAATCTAAGGAGAATTGGCCGATGGTCTGAACCAATAATTTCAAGATACTTTTTTTAACTAGAGGCCTGCAATTGGAACTCATTTGTGTTGCCTAATGCGCGATCGATTTTATTTTGAATATACATGCTATTACATACCCCTTCCAAAGAGAACTTGTTGCCTTATTGTCTGACTTCTCTGAGTCAACAGTCCGAGATCATGTTGCCTATCGGGTAGAAAGAAGCTTCATCCCTCGATGGCTTACCTAGCTTTTAAGAATTATCAGCAATCTCTTTCAGGTCCCTTATTACAAGCCCCAATATCAACTAATTGATCCTTTAAACCTTGTCTTAAATGTCTTATTGGCTTCCCATAAACGAATGATATTAAAAAAATTCATAGAACTCAAGTGAACTTTGACATCAATGATCCTTTTGTTTGAGTGGAGGACAACCACACTGTGGACCGGCGATTCTTCTTCTTCCTGGGCCAACATGGGCCGAGCCTTGTGGCCTGTCTTCAAGTTAAGTCCAGTATCATCTGATCTGCTGGGCTTCTGGAAATGGGCCGATTTGCTGATATATTACTCAGCATAATGGGCCTCGAGTTCTTTCTTTCTTTCTACATGATCCATCTGGTTTTATTGCCTGAAATGGAGTGTTAGCTTTATGGTCAAGGGTGATCTATACTGATCTATTGTCAGTACAAGACAGAGATGATGATGTTGTGTTTTTGGTATATGTATGACACAATGTAAAGCATGAAGAGGTGTGAGTTTACCTTGAGAGTTGAGAGAGGCCTAAGAGAGTGAGAAGCTTGGATCTTGGGGAATTCTTTCTGGTTCTTGTAAACACATTGCTTGTAATCTCTTTATTGATCATAGTGAAGTGTGTGAGTTACTCACCGAGATGTACCAAGGAGACTTCCTCCTTGGGAACTCGTAAATCCTCTTGTTCGGTTCGGTTTTGCAACTTCTTATAACCTACAAAACATTCAGCAAATCATATTAGAGACTAAATAGCTTATAGACTAAAGCATATCTTGACAACAAGTGGTATCAGAGCATCAGGTTCAAGCTATGTCAACTAAAGCGGAAGCTAGTATGAAGAATGAGAAGGTTGAGTACATGGAACCTACTCAAGGGCGTTTTGATGTTGAGAAATTTGATGGTGAAGGCGACTTCTCTCTCTGGAAATTCAAGGTCCTAGCTCAGCTGGAGATCCTAGGACTCGATGATCCACTTCTGCCTGTTTATCTGGAAGAAGAAGCCAGTTTAGATCCAAAAGGAAAAGAATATAAGAAAGCTGCTGCAGAAGATGAACTTGAAAAGGAAAAAGCAGATCCGAAATGGAAAGCAAAAGATAAGAGAGCAAAGAATCTTATCTGTTCAAGTCTGGCTGATGCTGTTCTCAGATCAGTGAAAAGAGAAAGATCTGCGTATGATACATGGATGGCTTTGGAAGCAGAATATCAGGTGAGAACACTTCCGCACATATTCAACCTGAAACAAAGATTTTATTCTTTCAAGATGGATGCAGGAAAAAATCTAGATAAGAATCTGGATGTTTTTAACAAGTTGATATCTGACCTGGCTAGTGTACATGTTGACATGAGTGATGAAGATAAGGCAGCTATTCTTATGAATAGTCTGCCAAAACAATTTGATACTCTTGTTCACACATTGAAGTACAGCAGCGGAAGAGAGACAATCACAGTGAAAGACATTGTTAGTTCGGCCTATTCTATACAAATGGAACTAAAGGAAAAAGGTCTTTACAAGTTACAAACAAGTGCAGAAGGTCTGGTGTTTCAGAGTAGAGGAAGAAGTGAAAAGGTTTCAACATCAAAAGGAAAACAGAAGGACAAGAGTAGATCTAAATCCAGAGCAAAAGCAAAACAGTGCTGGTTTTGTGGTTCAGAAGATCATTTCAAAAGAGATTGTCCTAAAAGGAAACATCAGAGTAATGATAGCAGAACGGGAAAGGCTGAAGCTAGTATTGTTGAAACTACTGAAACAGAACCATTAATGCTTATGGCGTCAATTAAGGAGGGGGGAGATGAATGGATCATTGATTCTGGATGTTCATATCATGTAACATTCAGAAAGGACCTCATGTTTGATGTGGAAGAGATTAATGGAGAAAATATTTTAATGGGAAATGACACTAGTTGCAATGTAACTGCTATTGGTAAAGTGAAGTTTCAGAATGATGACGGATCAGTTGTGATATTATCACAGGTCAGATTTTCTGAAATGGCTAGAAGAAATTTGATTTCTTTGGGACAACTGGAGATGCTGGGATGTTGGTATAAGTCAAAGGATTTCAAATTGAAAGTGTTTAAGGATGAACGAGTGGTTCTATCAGCAAGTTACAAGAACACTCTGTATTTCTTAAATGGCAAGCCTATAAAATCAGAAGCTAATGCAATGTTAATATCAGAAAATATGATGGATCTATGGCATAGCAGATTGGGACATATGAGTGCTGCTAACATGAAGCTTCTAAAAGAGAAAGGACTGATCAATCAAGAAATGTGAGCCATGCATTCTGGGGAAATCACACAGAAAATCATTCAGAAAAGGTATTCACGTTTCAGAAAGACCTATGGAGTATGCGCATTCCGATCTATAGGGATCACCTAATGTAACACCTAGTTTGGCAAGGTGTCAGTATTATATATCATTTGTTGATGATTATACTAGAAAAGTTTGGGTGTATTTTCTGAGAACAAAAGATGAAGCTTATGGGAAGTTTGTTGATTGGAAAACTTTGACTGAGAATCAAAGTGGTCAGAAGCTGAAAGTACTGAGAACTGACAATGGACTAGAGTATTGCAACAAAGTGTTTGATGATTTCTGTGCTCAAGAAGGAGTGAAGAGACACAGAACATGTCCATACACTCCGCAGCAGAATTGGATAGCTGAAAGACTGAATAGAACTATCTTAGAAAAGGTGAGAAGTCTATTGACGGAGACAGGTTTATCAGAATCATTCTGGGCTGAGGCTGCATCTACAGTTGTTTATATACTGAACAGAACTCCTTCTAAACCGATAAACTATCAAATACCAGAACAATTGTGGACAGGAAGAGAACTAGATCTATCTCACATGAGAAGGTTCGGATGTTTGTCTTATTTTCATTCTGATCAAGGCAAATTGAAACCTAGAGCTAAGAAAGGGGTTTTCATGGGATATCCACAAGGTGTTAAAGGTTATAGAATATGGAGTTTAGAAGACAAGAGATGCATTGTGAGCAGAGACGTGATCTTCAATGAAGATATCGTTTACAAAGATTTTGAGAAGGCTTCTTTGGATTTTAAGAAGAAGGAGGTGAATAAGAATAAAAGGGTTTCTTTCTTACTACCTACTGATTCAAGTGAAGCTAGAAGTTCAAGTGATGCTGTTCATGATGCAGATCAAGGTGGAGTTTTTCATGATTCAAATGAAGAAACAGAGAATATAAACACAGAAGATGACACAGAGATGGATGAATCAGACTATAGTGACTACTTGTTGGCAAGAGACAGAAGCAGAAGAGAAATAAGACGGCCTAGTAGGTTCATTGAAAACAACATAGCATATTATGCACTAAATGCTGCGGATGACATTAATTTTGATGAACCTAAGACTTACACAGAAGCTATAAGTGGTAAGGACCGTGATCTATGGATAGCTGCTATGAAAGAAGAAATAGAATCTTGCAACAAAAATCAAACATGGTCGGATGTTCCTTTGACTGGTAATCTGAGAACTGTTGGTTGCAAATGGATCTACAAAGTGAAACCGGAAATTCCAGGGGTTGAAAAACAAAGGTTTAAAGCAAGGTTGGTTGCTAAAGGGTTTACACAGATTGAGGGTATTGATTATCATGAAGTGTTTTCTCCCTATGGTTAAGCACATTACTATCAGATTAATGCTATCAATTGTGGTTAATCATGATATGGAATTGGAGCAGATGGATGTTAAAACAGCGTTTTTACATGGAAACCTAGATGAGAAGATCTATATGCAACAACCAGAAGGTTTTGAGAAGAAAGGAAATGCATGTTTATTGCATAAATCATTATATGGTTTGAAACAGGCTTCTAGACAATGGAATTTGAGGTTTAATGATTATATTAAATCTCAAGGTTATAGCAGAAGTGATTTTGACAATTGCGTGTATTTCAGAGAATTCAAGAAAGGTTTCTACATTTATTTGCTTCTCTATGCCGACGATATGTTATTGATATCAAGCGACATGGGAGAAATCATTAAGCTTAAAGGTTTATTGAGCGATGAGTTTGAAATGAAGGATTTGGGAAATGCAAGGAGGGATACTGGGTATGGATATTTCAAGAGACAGGTTGAATGGGGTTCTGAGATTATCTCAGAAAGTTTATATTAACAAAATCTTGAACACATTTAATCAATCAGAGGGCAAAGCAGTTCATACTCCTATGGGTTCTCATTTTAAACTATCAAGCAACAAAGAGGGTGAGAAGTTAGATGGACAGTGTACCTTACGCCAGTGCAGTGGGCAGTCTTATGTACGCGATGGTTGGTTCACGTGCTGATCTGGCATATGCTGTAGGTCTGGTTAGCCGCTTCATGAGTAAACCTGATACAGAGCATTGGAATGCAGTTAGATGGATCTTAAGATATTTAAAACATGCAAAGATCTGAGTCTGACTTTCAAGAAAAAATGAAATGAAAGGAATAAAAAGGATTTTGTGATAGTGACTATGCATCTGACCTTGACAGAAGAAGATCCATAACAGGATTCGTTTTTCAAGTCGGTGGAAACACTGTCAGCTGGAAATCTGGTCTTCAGACTAGAGTGGCCCTGTCAACAACGGAAGCAGAATATATGTCATTAGTGGAAGCAGCAAAAGAAGCAGTATGGTTGAAGGGTATTACCTTTGAGATCGGACTTGGAGATCTAGAAACAGAGATCTACTGCGACTCACAAAGCGCCATATGTCTCGCCAAGAACAGTGTGTACCATGAAAGAACAAAACACATGGCGGTTAGAATGAGTTTTCTAAGGGAACTAGTTGAAGATGAAGAAATAAAGGTGAAGAAGATTAGTACCTTAGATAATCCGGCAGACATATTGACAAAATCAGTACCAGTGAAGAAGTTTGAAACGGCATTAGATCGGCTGGGTTTACTCAGCGATCTAGTATGTTGAGAAGACCAAGAGTCATGAGAAGTCTCTTCGGCACACATGCATGCCGAAGAGGGAAGGGTCAGAAGGAAAAGTGGTCAGTTTTCTTCTGATGAGTGTTTGTTCTTAGTTTTGAAAAGAAGAAATTGAAACTAAGAACATGGAAAAGGAAATGAGCAGAGTTGAGATGGTTAGACTTACTCTGGCGAATGTACAGTCTTCATGCATGCCGGAGTTTTCTCTGTGGAATCGGAAAACATATATCTGTTTTTCCGGTGGATCTTCGGAGTTACGGTTTGAAGAGTAAAGGGAAATGAAAGGCTATCTCGAATGGTTCTCTTCTCTGATTCTTCTCACGGCGGAGAAGATCGGAGAGGATTTTTTTTTTTTTTCTCTGGTTTTAGTCGGAGGTTTGAAGAAAATGGGAGGAGAAAATGAGAGAGAAGTGTTTTTCAGTTTGAGAGACGTTTAGGGTTGCGAAGAGGAAGAGGAAGAGGAAGAGTTACCTCGGTACTGTAAGGAGAAGGGGAGGAATCGAGGAGTCGCCTGGATTGCCGCGAAGAAATGAAGAACTCGAGGTGGAGTTTGTGGACCGGCGATTCTTCTTCTTCCTGGGCCAACATGGGCCGAGCCTTGTGGCCTGTCTTCAAGTTAAGTCCAGTATCATCTGATCTGCTGGGCTTCTGGAAATGGGCCGATTTGCTGATCTATTACTCAGCATAATGGGCCTCGAGTTCTCTTTCTTTCTGCATGATCCATCTGGTTTTATTGCCTGAAATGGAGTGTTAGCTTTATGGTCAACGGGTGATCTATACTGATCTATTGTCAGTACAAGACAGAGATGATGATGTTGTGTTTTTGGTATATGTATGACACAATGTAAAGCATGAAGAGGTGTGAGTTTACCTTGAGAGTTGAGAGAGGCCTAAGAGAGTGAGAAGCTTGGATCTTGGAGTTCTTTCTGGTTCTTGTAAACACATTGCTTGTAATCTCTTTATTGATCATAGTGAAGTGTGTGAGTTACTCACCGAGATGTACCAAAGAGACTTCCTCCTTGGGAACTCGTAAATCCTCTTGTTCGGTTCGGTTTTGCAACTTCTTATAACCTACAAAACATTCAGCAAATCATATTAGAGACTAAATAGCTTATAGACTAAAGCATATCTTGACAACACACACCATAAGAAGCCTTCCACATAAGCACTAATCTACCACTCATTCTAAAGACTTTTGTATCTTTGACACGTGAGAAATGGAGTTTTTGGTGTACATGAGGAACAATAAATGCCCAAAAGTGTTCACGACGCACTTCCCTTAGAAATTGAATTGTCAAGTCGCTCCCCACCTTTTGACAATTCCAGCTCATTAAGCTTATCTTGGCATCGGCGGTTTCACCATGGGAATCACTTTTTCATTACTTTGTTTCACCATTTCTGCTCGTGTAGTTTCATTATGTTCCTCATGTGTCTTACGCTTCGGTGTAGTGTCCTCATAAACTTCACATCGTATACCAAGGTCGATTTCTTATTACTTTGGTATCAGAGTAACTAACCACAATGACCATGTCTCCCCAACCTCATTCATTTTTTCTTGACATTTGATTCCAAGATGTGTCATCTAAGATGTCATGATCAAGTTGTTGCACTTCATTATTATCAGAGCTAAAGACA
>JAKUCM010003025.1:0-33077 GCA_023374145.1 Lepidium sativum
GTTTCCTGACACAATGTTCTTTAGATCCAACGGTGGGATAATGGTTTCAACAGCTAATTTTTTAGATTTTTTTATGTTTTCATGGCTAGTATATTATGTTATGTCGGATCATTTTCAAGAGAGTGTTTGAACGTTCAAAATTGTTCTGATTTAAGTGAAATTTTGCGGGATGATTCATGGACACAATGGTCTTTAGATCCAATGGTAGCTTTATGGAATCAACGGCTGGTTTCTGAGATTTTTGGATGTTTGCTGCTACACGTTGGTTAAACTCTACTACACATTGGATGAACTCTACCACACGTTGGATGAATTCTACCACACGTTGGATGAACTCTACCACACGTTGGTTGAACTCTACCGCAATATGGATGAACTCTACCGCACTAAACTGAACTCTACTACACAAAAATGAACTCTACCACACTATGATTGAACTCTACCACACTATGGGTGAACTCTACCATACTATAGGTAAACTCTACCAAACTAAACCGAACTCTGCAGCACAAAAATGAACTTTACACAACTATGAGTGAACTCTACTACACTTTGGGTGAACTTTACCACACTAAACTGAAGTCTACTACACTAAAATGAACTCTAATACACGTAACTGAATTCTAGTGTAATATATTTCGTCAGGTCGTTTTCAAGACAATGTTTGAACCTTTAAACTTGTTCCGATCTGGGTGAAAATTTGTGGGAAGTTTACTGACATAGTGTTCTTCAGATCCAACAATGGGATTATGGTTTCAACATCTGGGTTTTAAAATAATTTGATGTTTTCATGGCTAGTATATTATGTTCTGTCGGTTCATTTTCAAGAGAGTGTTTGAACTTCCAAACGTGTTCTGATCAAAGTGAAATTTTGCGGGACGCTTCAAGACACAATGGTCTTTAGATCCAACGGTTGGTTTATGGTTTCAACGGCTGGTTTCTGAAATTTTTGGATGTTTGCTGCTACAGGTTGGTCGAACTTTACTACACATTGGATGAACTCTACCACACGTTGGATGAACTCTACTACACGTTGGATGAACTCTACCACACGTAGGTTGAACTCTACCACAATATGGATGAACTCTACCACACTATGGATTAACTCTACCACACTAAAATGAATTATACCACACTATGGATTAACTATACTACACTAAACTGAACTCTACTACACAAAAATTAATTCTACCACACTATGATTGAACTCTACCATACAATGGGTGAACCTACCAGATTATGAGTGAACTCTACCACACTATGGCTAAACTTTACCACACGAAACTGAACTCTACTACAGTAAAATGAACTCTACAACACGTAACTAAATTCTAGTGTAATATATTCCGTCGGGTCATTTTCAAGACAGTGTTTGAACCTTTAAACGTGTTCCGATATTGGCGTAATTTTGTGGTAAGTTTCCTAACACTATGTTCTTCAGATCCAACAATGGGAATATGGTTTCAACATCTGGTTTTTGAGATATTTTGATGTTTTCATGGCTAGTATATTATGTTCCGTCGGGTCATTTTCAAGAGAGTGTTTGAACTTTCAAACGTGTTCTAATCTAGGTGAAATTTTGCGGGAAGCTTCATGACACAGTGGTCTTTAGATCCAACGGTAGGTTTATGGTTTCAACGGCTGGTTTCTGAGATTTTTGGATGTTTGCTGTTACACGTTGGTTGAACTTTACTACACATTGGATGAACTCTACCACACGTACGTTGAACTCTACCACAATATGGAAGAACTCTACCACACTATGGATGAACTCTACCACACTAAAATGAACTCTACCACACAATGGATAAACTCTACCACACTAAACTGAACTCTACTACACAAAAATAAATTCTACCACACTATGATTGAACTCTACCATACTATGGGTGAACACTACCAGACTATGAGTGAACTCTACCACACTATGGGTGAACTTTACCACACTAAACTGAACTCTACTACAATAAAATGAACTCTACTACACGTAACTAAATTCTAGTGTAATATATTTCGTCGGGTCGTTTTCAAGACAATGTTTGAACCTTTAAAAGTGTTCCGATATTGGTGAAATTTTGTGGGAAGTTTCCTGACACAGTTTTCTTTAGATCCAACAGTGGGATTATGGTTTCTACGACTGGTTTTTGAGATATTTTGATGTTTTCATGGCTTGTATATTATGTTGCGTTGGGTCAATTTCAAGAGAGTGTTTGAACGTTCAAACTTGTTCCGATCTAAGTGTAATTTTGCGGGAAGCTTTGTGACATAGTGGTCTTTAAATCCAACATTGGGTTTATGGTTTCAACGGCAGGTTTCTGAGATTTTTGGATGTTTGCTGCTACACGTTGGTTTAACTCTACTACACATTGGATGAACTCTACCACACGTTGGATGAACTCTACCACACGTTGGATGAATTCTACCACACGTTGGTTGAACTCTACCACAATATAGATCAACTCTACTGCATTAACCTGAACTCTACTACACTAAAATTAACTCTACCACACTATGATTGAACTGTACCTCAATATGGTTGAACTCTACCACACTATGAGTGAACTCTACCACATTAAACTGAACTCTGCTCCACAAAAATGAACTTTACCACACTATGCGAGAACTCTACCACACTATGGGTGAACTCTACCACACTAAACTGAACTCTGGTACACAAAAATGAACTCTACCACACTATGACTGACACTACCACACTATGGGTGAACTCTACCAACTAAAATGAACTCTACTACACTAAAATGAACTCTACTACACGTAACTGAATACTAGTGTAATATGTTTTGTCGGGTCGTTTTCAAGACAGTGTTTAACCTTTAAACGTGTTCTGATCTGGGTGAAATTTTGTGGTAAGTTTCCTGACACAATGTTCTTTAGATCCAACGGTGGGATAATGGTTTCAACAGCTAATTTTTTAGATTTTTTTATGTTTTCATGGCTAGTATATTATGTTATGTCGGATCATTTTCAAGAGAGTGTTTGAACGTTCAAAATTGTTCTGATTTAAGTGAAATTTTGCGGGATGATTCATGACACAATGGTCTTTAGATCCAATGGTAGCTTTATGGAATCAACGGCTGGTTTCTGAGATTTTTGGATGTTTGCTGCTACACGTTGGTTAAACTCTACTACACATTGGATGAACTCTACCACACGTTGGATGAATTCTACCACACGTTGGATGAACTCTACCACACGTTGGTTGAACTCTACCGCAATATGGATGAACTCTACCGCACTAAACTGAACTCTACTACACAAAAATGAACTCTACCACACTATGATTGAACTCTACCACACTATGGGTGAACTCTACCATACTATAGGTAAACTCTACCAAACTAAACCGAACTCTGCAGCACAAAAATGAACTTTACACAACTATGAGTGAACTCTACTACACTTTGGGTGAACTTTACCACACTAAACTGAAGTCTACTACACTAAAATGAACTCTAATACACGTAACTGAATTCTAGTGTAATATATTTCGTCAGGTCGTTTTCAAGACAATGTTTGAACCTTTAAACTTGTTCCGATCTGGGTGAAAATTTGTGGGAAGTTTACTGACACAGTGTTCTTCAGATCCAACAATGGGATTATGGTTTCAACATCTGGGTTTTAAAATAATTTGATGTTTTCATGGCTAGTATATTATGTTCTGTCGGTTCATTTTCAAGAGAGTGTTTGAACTTCCAAACGTGTTCTGATCAAAGTGAAATTTTGCGGGACGCTTCAAGACACAATGGTCTTTAGATCCAACGGTTGGTTTATGGTTTCAACGGCTGGTTTCTGAAATTTTTGGATGTTTGCTGCTACAGGTTGGTCGAACTTTACTACACATTGGATGAACTCTACCACACGTTGGATGAACTCTACTACACGTTGGATGAACTCTACCACACGTAGGTTGAACTCTACCACAATATGGATGAACTCTACCACACTATGGATTAACTCTACCACACTAAAATGAATTATACCACACTATGGATTAACTATACTACACTAAACTGAACTCTACTACACAAAAATTAATTCTACCACACTATGATTGAACTCTACCATACAATGGGTGAACCTACCAGATTATGAGTGAACTCTACCACACTATGGCTAAACTTTACCACACGAAACTGAACTCTACTACAGTAAAATGGACTGTGGTCTTTAGATCCAATGGTAGGTTTATGGTTTCAACGGCTGGTTTCTGAGATTTTTGGATGTTTGCTGTTACACGTTGGTTGAACTTTACTACACATTGGATGAACTCTACCACACGTTTGATGAACTCTACCACACGTAGGTTGAACTCTACCACAATATGGAAGAACTCTACCACACTATGGATGAACTCTACCACACTAAAATGAACTCTACCACACAATGGATAAACTCTACCACACTAAACTGAACTCTACTACACAAAAATAAATTCTACCACACTATGATTGAACTCTACCATACTATGGGTGAACACTACCAGACTATGAGTGAACTCTACCACACTATGGGTGAACTTTACCACACTAAACTGAACTCTACTACACTAAAATGAACTCTACTACACGTAACTAAATTCTAGTGTAATATATTCCGTCGGGTCATTTTCAAGACAGTGTTTGAACCTTTAAACGTGTTCCGATATTGGCGTAATTTTGTGGTAAGTTTCCTAACACTATGTTCTTCAGATCCAACAATGGGAATATGGTTTCAACATCTGGTTTTTGAGATATTTTGATGTTTTCATGGCTAGTATATTATGTTCCGTCGGGTCATTTTCAAGAGAGTGTTTGAACTTTCAAACGTGTTCTAATCTAGGTGAAATTTTGCGGGAAGCTTCATGACATAGTGGTCTTTAGATCCAACGGTAGGTTTATGGTTTCAACGGCTGGTTTCTGAGATTTTTGGATGTTTGCTGTTACACGTTGGTTGAACTTTACTACACATTGGATGAACTCTACCACACATTTGATGAACTCTACCACACGTACGTTGAACTCTACCACAATATGGAAGAACTCTACCACACTATGGATGAACTCTACCACACTAAAATGAACTCTACCACACAATGGATAAACTCTACCACACTAAACTGAACTCTACTACACAAAAATAAATTCTACCACACTATGATTGAACTCTACCATACTATGGGTGAACACTACCAGACTATGAGTGAACTCTACCACACTATGGGTGAACTTTACCACACTAAACTGAACTCTACTACACTAAAATGAACTCTACTACACATAACTAAATTCTAGTGTAATATATTCCGTCGGGTCATTTTCAAGACAGTGTTTGAACCTTTAAACGTGTTCCGATATTGGTGTAATTTTGTGGTAAGTTTCCTAACACTATGTTCTTCAGATCCAACAATGGGAATATGGTTTCAACATCTGGTTTTTGAGATATTTTGATGTTTTCATGGCTAGTATATTATGTTCCGTCGGGTCATTTTCAAGAGAGTGTTTGAACTTTCAAACGTGTTCTAATCTAGGTGAAATTTTGCGGGAAGCTTCATGACACAGTGGTCTTTAGATCCAACGGTAGGTTTATGGTTTCAACGGCTGGTTTACGAGATTTTTTGATGTTTGCTGTTACACGTTGGTTGAACTTTAATACACATTGGATGAACTCTACCACACGTTTGATGAACTCTACCACACGTAGGTTGAACTCTACCACAATATGGAAGAACTCTACCACACTATGGATGAATTCTACCACACTAAAATGAACTCTACCACACTATGGATGAACTCTACCACACTAAAATGAACTCTACCACACAATGGATAAACTCTACCAATCTAAACTGAACTCTACTACACAAAAATAAATTCTACCACACTATGATTGAACTCTAACATACTATGGGTGAACACTACCAAACTATGAGTGAACTCTACCACACTATGGGTGAACTTTACCACACGAAACTGAACTCTACTACACTAAAATGAACTCTACTACACGTAACTAAATTCTAGTGTAATATATTCCGTCTGGTCATTTTCAAGACAGTGTTTGAACCTTTAAACGTGTTCCGATATTGGCGTAATTTTGTGGTAAGTTTCCTAACACTATGTTCTTCAGATCCAACAATGGGAATATGGTTTCAACATCTTGTTTTTGAGATATTTTGATGTTTTCATGGCTAGTATATTATGTTCCGTCGGGTCATTTTCAAGAGAGTGTTTGAACTTTCAAACGTGTTCTAATCTAGGTGAAATTTTGCGGGAAGCTTCATGACACAGTGGTCTTTAGATCCAACGGTAGGTTTATGGTTTCAACGGCTGGTTTCTGAGATTTTTGGATGTTTGCTGTTACACGTTGGTTGAACTTTACTACACATTGGATGAACTCTACCACACATTTGATGAACTCTACCACACGTACGTTGAACTCTACCACAATATGGAAGAACTCTACCACACTATGGATGAACTCTACCACACTAAAATGAACTCTACCACACAATGGATAAACTCTACCACACTAAACTGAACTCTACTACACAAAAATAAATTCTACCACACTATGATTGAACTCTACCATACTATGGGTGAACACTACCAGACTATGAGTGAACTCTACCACACTATGGGTGAACTTTACCACACGAAACTGAACTCTACTACACTAAAATGAACTCTACTACACGTATCTAAATTCTAGTGTAATATATTCCGTCGGGTCATTTTCAAGACAGTGTTTGAACCTTTAAACGTGTTCCGATATTGGCGTAATTTTGTGGTAAGTTTCCTAACACTATGTTCTTCAGATCCAACAATGGGAATATGGTTTCAACATCTTGTTTTTGAGATATTTTGATGTTTTCATGGCTAGTATATTATGTTCCGTCGGGTCATTTTCAAGAGAGTGTTTGAACTTTCAAACGTGTTCTAATCTAGGTGAAATTTTGCGGGAAGCTTCATGACACAGTGGTCTTTAGATCCAACGGTAGGTTTATGGTTTCAACGGCTGGTTTCTGAGATTTTTGGATGTTTGCTGTTACACGTTGGTTGAACTTTACTACACATTGGATGAACTCTACCACACATTTGATGAACTCTACCACACGTACGTTGAACTCTACCACAATATGGAAGAACTCTACCACACTATGGATGAACTCTACCACACTAAAGTGAACTCTACCACACAATGGATAAACTCTACCACACTAAACTGAACTCTACTACACAAAAATAAATTCTACCACACTATGATTGAACTCTACCATACTATGGGTGAACACTACCAGACTATGAGTGAACTCTACCACACTATGGGTGAACTTTACCACACGAAACTGAACTCTACTACACTAAAATGAACTCTACTACACGTATCTAAATTCTAGTGTAATATATTCCGTCGGGTCATTTTCAAGACAGTGTTTGAACCTTTAAACGTGTTCCGATATTGGCGTGATTTTGTGGTAAGTTTCCTAACACTATGTTCTTCAGATCCAACAATGGGAATATGGTTTCAACATCTCGTTTTTGAGATATTTTGATGTTTTCATGGCTAGTATATTATGTTCCGTCGGGTCATTTTCAAGAGAGTGTTTGAACTTTCAAACGTGTTCTAATCTAGGTGAAATTTTGTGGGTAGTTTCGTGACATAGTGGTCTTTAGATGCAACAGTGGGTTTATGGTTTCAACGGTTGGTTTCCGAGATTTTTGGATGTTTGCTGTTACACGTTGGTTGAACTCTACTACACATTGCATGAACTCTACCACACGTTGGATGAACTCTACCACACGTACGTTGAACTCTACTACACGTTGGTTGAACTCTACCACACTATAGATCAACTGTACCACACTAACCTGAACTCTTCTACACTAAAATGAACTCTACCACACTATGATTGAACTGTACCACACTGTGTGTGAACACTACCACACTAAACTGAACTCTGCTACACAAAAATGAACTTTACCACACTATGCGGGAACTCTACCATACTATAGGTGAATTCTACCTCACTAAACTGAACTCTACTACACAAAAATGAACTCTACCACACTATGAGTGAATTCTACCACACTAAACTGAACTCTACTACACTAAAATGAACTCTACTACACGTAACTGAATTCTAGTTTAATATATTTTGTCGGGTCGTTTTCAAGACAGTGTTTGACCTTTCAACGTGTTCCGATCTAGGTAAAAATTTTCAAGATGTTTCCTCATACAGTGCTCTTTAGATCCAACGGTGGGATAATGGTTTCAATAGCTGGTTTTTGAGATATTTTGATGTTTTCATGGCTAGTATATTGTGCTATGTCGGGTCATTTTCAAGAGAGTGTTTGAACGTTCAAAATTGTTCTGATTTAAGTGAAAATTTGCGGGAAGCTTCATGACACAGTGGTCTTTAGATCCAATAGTGGCTTTATGGATTCAACGGCTGGTTTCTGAGATTTTTGGATGTTTGCTGCTACACGTTGGTTGGACTCTACTACACATTGGATGAACTCTACCACACGTTGGATGAATTCTACCACACGTTGGATGATTTCTACCACACGTTAGTTGAACTCTACCACACAATATATCAAATCTACCACATTAAACGGAACTCTACTACATTAAAATGAACTCTACCACACTATCGTTGAACTCTACCACACTATGGGTGAACTCTACCACATTATGGGTGAACTCGATCACACTAAACTGAACTCTGCTATACAACAATGAACTCTACCACACTATGAGTGAACTATACTAGATAATGGGTGAACTCTACCACACTATGGGTGAACTCTACCACACTAAACTGAACTCTACTACACTAAAATGAACTCTACTACACGTAATTGTATTCTAGTGTAATATATTCCTATCTGGGTGAAATTTTGTGGGAAGTTTACTGACACAGTGTTCTTCAGATCCAATGAACTCTGCAGCACTAAAATGAACTCATTGTCTTCATTGTCGTGTTCTTTATCAAAGGTAAGTTTCTTTTTTTTTCTTCTTCTTCTCCTCTTCTTCTTTTTCTTCTATTTTCGCGGCGACATTTAGGTTTGTCGTTTACATAAACATTGGATTTGTCGATTTTGCGACATTTAGGTATCTCGATTTTGCGACATTTGGGTTTTTGTTCTTCTGTGTTTGTCAAGTAGAGTTCTTCCCGAGTCTGAGCCAATGTGATATAGTTCGTAACTAATTATGAGGATAAGGGTGAAGTGTAGTAGAGATAGGCTTAGTGTTGTAGAGTTAGGGTGAAGTGTAGTAGAGATAGGCTTAGTGTAGTGGAGTAAGTCTGACGTTTTGTAGAGGTAGGTTGTAGTGTAGTAGAGTTAGTTTGATGTTTGGAGAGTTAGGTTGTAGTGTGGTAGAGTAGACTTAGGTTGTAGTGTGGTAGAGTTGGATTCCGTGTAGTAGAGTTAGTATAACATTTGGTAGAGTTAAGTTGTAGTGTGGTAAAATTTGCTTGTAGTGTGGTATAGTTAGATTGTAGTGTGGTAGAGTTGGATTCCATATAGTAGAGTTAGTTTGACATTTGGTAGAGTTAGGTTGTAGTGTGGTAGAGTTGGCTTGTAGTGTGGTAGAGTTAGATTCCGTGTAGAGTTATTCTAACGTTTGGTAGAGTTGAGTTCCATGTAGTAGAGTTTATTTTCATGTAATGGAGTTGGGTTTTAAATGTTTATCGTTTGTTTTCATCTTTAGATATAGCTGAGAATAAGTACCTAGAAAAGCTTTTCAGACAAGGTCTACTGGTGATGAAGAACTGAAGCATCAACCATTACTACAATCTTAAAAACATCAATAATATGATCAAGGGTATTGGTGAGGATGCATACGTAGACATAAAGGAGAACTCTTGCCTAGACGTTTTTCCGAAGCTCGCAGACTCTGACTACAATTTTATTGGGAGGCATATACAATACTTTTTGATGCATCAACTACTGATTAAGAAGATGTATGAGATGTGGGTGTTGTTTGAGTCTCGGCCTACGAGGTTTTCACTACACAAGTTAACGAAAATCACGCAACTTAATTGCGATAACTTCGAGGAGTCTTCTAATCTGGCAGATGCCCACAGAGAGGTTTGGGAAGAAATGGGTTTAGGGGTTGGTGAAGGCCCTACATGGATAGAGTTGAAAGACGTGTTTGGGAGATGTAGAGGGTGGTCTTTTGAGAAGAGGAAGATGATGGCCTTTCTAGTGGTTTTGCATGTAGGGGTTTATAATTGTCACGTAAATAGTATGATTCGTTTTAGTTCTGCGAAGTTGGTTGCAGATTTTGAGAAATTCGGGAGGCATCCATGAGGAAGAGTGGCATTAAAGGAATTCATCAAATCGATCAAAAGTGCAGCTTACAAAAAGGGCACTAGTTACACTCTACATGGGTTTATGCACTCACTTCTCATATGGGCATTTGAGTCTATCCCCATACTAGCTGAAATATTTGTGGATCAAAGAGAAGGTGACGTCCCCATTCTACAATGGAGACCAATAAAAAAACAAGCCATTGAACCCGAGGAAATTGTGAAGTTGGAGCAACGAAACACGGAGGATGAAAAGGTAAATTACTTTCATAGTAGAGTTGGTTTAAGTGATTGATAGAGTTCATTTATGTATAGTAGAGTTCATTTTCAAGTACAGTGGAGTTGATTTTACTCTACTAGATTTCAGTGTAGTAGATTTCAGTTTAGTAGAGTTCATTTATGGGTAGTAGAGTTCATTTACGTGTAGTAGAGTTCATTTATGTGTAGTAGAGTTCATTTACGTTTAGTAGAGTTATTTTTGACAGTTTAGTGGAGTTTATTTATGTGTAGGAGAGTTGATTGTTTGTTTAGTAGAGTTCATTTGTGTTTAATAAATTGCATTTTCTTGTCTACCAGGTACGTCTTAAGCTGCTGACTACACAACTTCTTGAGATAATGCCTCCATGGCCAAATGATATTGTAGATCCCAAAGTGGACACCATCCTTGTAGACATACTTGCCTCCAGTCTAGATGAATCTGCCTGAGACATAAGTAATAAGAGGAAAGCAGATGATTATTTCAAGGAGAGGATGAGCAAGCGTTGTGCTCATTCAAATGAGCAGGTGAAGAAAGGCAAAGAGAGTAAAAACAGAAGGAAGAGGTCAAACATAAGGAGAAAAAACAGAAGGTCAAGGAGAAAAACAGAAGAAATAAGAGAAGAGACAGACAAAAGAGATGGATGACTCCACTACCTTGAAGGATGTGGTGAGAGTCGTTAAAAAGAAAAAGCAGAAGGTAGAGGAGTCGAGTGCATTGCTTGACACTCTTAGAGGTTTGATCAAAGCCTTCGAAGGGGTGAGACACGATCACAACGTGTTTGCTGAACGTCTATATCGTCTCGAGGAGACTAGGCTAGAAACTAGGGCAGACATGTTAATGCTTGCTAACCGCGTGTTTAGGCTAGAGCGTAACACCTCAGAAAATACAGCCATGCTTGAGATGATTCTTAGGCTGGAGAGACCAGGTTGCAACCACAAGTTTATAGTCTGGAGAACAAAAATGCTGGGAATGGGGATGAAGGTGGAGATATGTGTAACTCTACTAAACAATTCTTGTGATCATTACATCTCTACCAAACCATAAAAATGAACTCTACCACTATTAGCAACTTTACCAACTGTCAAGCTAACATAGTAGAGTTACTATTCGCAGACACCTCTTTGGAGCGGCCTAGCCTGGTGGACTTGGACTCGGAGAAAATACCAAGTGCAGGTTTAGGTGTTGTGCCTAATATAATTAAACGAACAACAACACCAACAAATGCAAATTCTCACCTCGATGAAACCCAAGTGTCCCAAGCCAGCACCAAACATATCATCCCACCCAATCAGGTAACCCCGTGTTTAATAAGTCTTATTGGTAGAGTTGATAGTTCATTTTAACCTCTTCACAAGGTACCTTATGATGAGGAAAAACTGAAGCCAGGAATGTCACAGCTTGGCCTCATAGACCTGGTGGATTCTCCTAAAAAGGCTACACAAACACAGTGGCAGTTAATCTGTATGGAAGACGTGTTACCGAAAGAGACTCGGGGAACGATTACTCACTAAGAACCAGGTAGAATACATTTACAATATGATATATTTCATTTCAAATGTAGTGGAGTTCATTTCAAATGTAATAGAGTCCATTTACTCGTATGGTAGAGTTCATTTACCGTATAGTAGAGTTCACTTACCTTATAGTGGAGTTCATTTTCAAGTATAGTAGAGTTTATTTACCGTATAGTAGTAGAGTTCATTCTATCTTATAGTAGAGTTTACTTACCGTTTAGTAGAGTTCATTCTATCTTATAGTAGAGTTCATTTACCGTTCTTTTGACGTATATTAGAGTTGACTTACTGTTTAGTAGAGTTCATTTACCGTTCTTTTGACGTATAGTAGAGTTGACTTACTGTTTAGTAGAGTTCATTCTCTCTTATAGTAGAGTTCATTTACTGTTCTTTTTATTTTCTTCTTACATGTATCCCTTTTCTTAGGTTGTTTCATTGTTAAGAGGATTCATAAGAATGTGGTTTATTATCCTCGTGTCTATGATCCTTTTGGGCCGATTCCTAAAATAAAAATACTTCGGCTACGCGACAGGAGTAATCGGATTGCTTTCCTCAATCCACTGTTTTGTGCTTTTTGGTGTCACACGTAGACAAGAGATTTCGTGGGAAAGGAGGATAAGTACTTGTGGCCCAATGGGTTTAAGGAAATCTTCCAGAGCATTCAGCCTACATGTTGTGCCACTCACAGGTAGTGGATGAGAGACGTGGACACGATCTACATCCCTCACAATATTAACAACAACCACTGGGGTGGCCGTGGAAGTTAATCTGTTTGAAGCGAAGGTTCGCATATACGATCTCGACCCAACTTGCAACATCGGTGTTACAATGATAGAGTCATGCAAGTAAGTTACTCAAATTCAGTATAGTAGAGTTCATATACTGTGTAGTAGAGTTCATATACATATATAGGGGAAGTGGTGGAGTTTATTTCCTGTGTAGTAGAGTTCATATACATGTGTAGTAGAGTTCATTAACATGGTTCTCCTTTTTTGTAGGCCATATGCCGTAATGATTCCGAAGATGATCAAGCGTTTCTCATCCAAGGAGATGCGTCCACACATTAGCGTGGCTCAATAGAATGTGGCGTGTACGTTCTAAACAGTCAGGCGACTGTGGCGTGTACGTTCTAAAGATGATCGAGTGTTTGGCCATTGGATGCAACTTCGAAGGTCTTACTGACGAGTACATCGACTTCTCTTGGCTGAAATACACCATTTAATTCAGAGAGAAACTTCTGATAGAAGAGGCAATTGCTTACAGTGATCCAGGACCCGCACATTTGTGTGATAAGAACATCCTCATCATAGCATCCAAGACCTCCTGCTGGATTGGTAGATTTGTATAGTCTATGTATAGTCTTAGAGTAGTAGCTTTGCATATTTTTATAGTCTTAGAGTAGTATATTCGCATAGTCGTACATGCTTTTTAAAACATGTTTTCGCAAAAAAACGATCTTGTATAGTCGTACATGTTTTATTAAATATGAATATATAAGTTATTGACAACAAATTAACTTTACCATTCGAAAACCATACGTGATCTAACTCTAACATTCGAAAGACCATACCTGATTTAACTCTACCACAGAAGAACTAACTCAACAACAAAAAGACCATAGGTGATCTAACTCTACCAATCGAAAGACCATAAGCGATATAACTCTACCATATAATAAATAACTCTACCATTCAAAAAACCACAGGTGATCTAACTCTACCACAGAAGAATTAACTATGCCACAACGATATTAACTATACTAAATAAGTACAAAGTCTTCTGCAAGAGTTAACTCTACTATTCAAGAATGAATGCTTTCACGACATGTACATGCATTGTAACCTAGTTGCTTACATTTTGAGCAAGCTGAAATTTTTCTTGGATGTTTAGCAGGTTGTGAACACTCGAACCGACTCTTTATTCTCAATTTCTTCGGCCTTCCTGGTTGTTGACGCACGTGTGGTAGAATACACACCTTACGGCTCACATCCAACAGAACGGGAATTTCAACATCTCTAGGAAAGATACTACCAAAGTATGTGTTGTACAGAAAGGTCGTGTGATAGTATGGATGTGTAAGTTTGATTGTTGGTCTTCTCCAAGCCTCAGCAACGACAATGACATGCACACAAGGAATTTTTTTGATGTTATACCGCTTGCAGGAACACAATCTTCTCAATCAAATTGACTAAATGAGAAGATTCAGATCGTGTAACAACAACCTGGTGTTCGTTTTATGTCCTGCACATTGTATTGTCTAGCTTCATCGACCCTTGTCTATCATTTAACAAATAAGATGCTAACTCTACTACGAAAGAATTAACTCTACGAAAGGTAGTGTTAACTCTACTACTATGGAACTAACTCTACTAAAGGGAGTGCTAACTCTACTACGAAGGAACTAACTCAACTGAAGGCAATGTTAACTCTACTACGAATGGATAAACGGGAGTGTTAACTCTACTACACGAGTGTTAACTCTACATTTAGGAGCTTCTCAACAGATGTTGTTATAACAGTAGACGTGAGAGTGGCCTTCGTATTCCTCTTCGCGAACCAACGTATTAACATCTCCCTAGATTGATTCTGCAATGTTCGACGTAGTGAAATTGTATCTGTTTCCGGGAAAGTAAACTAGACTCCACACCCGCACGTCATCTTTTATCAAGTACGTATAAAGCTTTGGATCTAACGCCTGAATATGAGCAAATATATCGTTGAACCCATCGACCCTAAAAGCAGTGACAGCTTTCTTGAACAACTTAAAGGGCTCTCCCCCTCTCAATTTTGACAAAATGTTCTTACATAGGTGGTAGGTGCAAATACCCCAAGAAGAAAGTGGGTACACATTCTTTATGGCTTTAGCAATGAATTTGTGCCTATCTGATATGATGGCAAGTTCTCTGTCATCAGGGATCACACGGTTGAGCTGTCTAAAAAACCATTCCCAAGATTCGTCATTCTCGGTATCAACCACACTGAAAGCAATATGAAATATGTTGAAGTTACAGTGTTGCATGGTAGTAGTTAGTAGAGTACCTTTATACTTCCTTTACAAAAATGTACCATCAACAACAACAACCTTACTCATGTATGGAAAACCCCTAATACTTACATCGAAGACGACGAATAGAAACTTAAACTTGTCTAGCCCGTCTACTTCGAGCTTTATTAGGGGTTCTGGGATTCGCTCTTCAAATAGCAAACAAGTACGACATAAGTTTTTGGAAACTACTTTCATAACTACCTGTAATTAGGGCTCGTGCTTGCCTTAGAGTACGATGTGCTTTCCAGTACATCATCTGCATATATTGTAGTTATGACGACGTCAACTCTACTACGAAGGAAGATTAACTCTACTACGAGAAATTTAACTCTACTACAAGGCGCTTAACTCTACTAATTCCACATTAACTCTACCACGTTAAAATTAACTCCACCATACCAAACCGGAGTCTAACTCTACTACTTCCATATTACTACGTATTTTTAACTCCACTATACCGACATTTAACTCTACTACAAGGAAGATTAACTCCACCATGGGGTAAAATTAAGTTTGTTCCTTTAGACCAAGTCACTTGTTCATTGAATCAACAACATGTCGAGGAAGAACAGATGGCCCAATTTAACCAACGAATTCCATGTATAACCTTCCTAAGACTTTCGTAGACGCTTGTCGTGCACAACCTGAGCTCTTTGTAACAGAACAACTATGTTCTCCTCTATAATTTCAGACAAAGAAACAACCACCTTCGTCGACAGGTGAAACTCGCACTCTCCACTGACAGTTTGGTACCCCAACATTTCACATCCAACACTGTCTTCAATGAAGCAACAACATCAAAGTCAAACCTCTGTAAGACAGAAAGAATCTTTAGCCTCGTCATGAGTTTTTTTTTATGAGTATCGTTGCCCAACAACCAATCTAGTGCTGACATTTCTATGTCCAAATACTCAGCATTCAAATCTAACCCATTGCTTTCTCTGAGAGGTTTTTTCTTCTCTTCTTCCTTCGGTTTTCTACGAACACTGATATAATCTTCATCATCCGAGCTTGCACCATCCATATCATCGCAACAGTCGAATATGAATTCCACATCTTTGTCCTCATCATTTTTAGTTTTGTGTTTCATATTTTCCGATATACACTCAATCTTTGGTCCACCCTTTACTAAAAACCGGATCAACTCTAATAAAAGGATTATCTCTACTACACGAAGGATCAACTCTACTAGACGAATGATCAACTCTACTACACCAAGGGTCAACTCCATTATACGAGGCATCATTGTTCTCTCACTTACAATGAAATTTCTCGTCACTGTTACCTTTACCGTTACTAGAGTGACCTTTTTCAAGGAAACTCGATAAAACACGAGATCTAGTGGAAATTTTGACACATAGACGCATTGCTTCTTTACAAAATTGTTGCACAAACACTTGCAATTGTCTTTCGTTACTTACAATTACAGGGGGAGTATCTTATGGTAGTGAATGAATGACTACATCTGGCATGTAGCTTAGTTTTACCTCATGACATTGTTTATCCAAACAAAATCGGCATAATCCATCTCCAGGAATTCATCGAGCCTTAAATCTTCACCAATACCTATGATCTGACACTCGTAGGACTGGTCCATCGAAAAAATCCATCAAATTTCTTTAAAACTCCAAATCGCATAGACCAAAATGATCTGATCCATAGATCCAAACAGAAAAACCCAAAGGAGCTTGGAAGAAGCAGTATAATGAAGGACCTTGGAAGAACCAAATGAGCTTCAAGAAAGCTACAGTGACGTCAGTTATGGAGGAATCAGTTAGGTGTGCGGCAAATGAGCGAATAACTGAGGGGTAAATTCATAATTTAAGCTCTAATACGAATGTAGGCTAGGTTTTCAAAATCAACTCTACTACAAAGGTCAGTAACTCTACTAAACACACTTTAACTCTATCACTAGTAAAGCTTCTTAACTCTATCATGCACGATTTTAATCATAACTCAAGTGTACTACACGCACTTAAACTCTACTCCACTAGTGTAGTAGAGTTGATTAAAGCGCGAAAATCAAATCTACTACATTGGAATTCTAACTCTAAAATACACAATTTTTAATTCATGTCAACTCTATTAAACACAATTTAACTCTACTACTTTGCACTCCGTTAGTGTGGTAGAGTTGATTAAAGCGCAAAAATCAACTCTACTACGCTGGAATTCTAACTTTACTATACACGATTTTTCATTCATGTCAACTCTACTAAGCACACTTTAACTCTACTACGCTGGAATTCTAACTCTACTATACACGATTTTTAATTCATGTCAACTCCACTAAGCACACTTTAACTCTACTGCGTTGCATTATGTTAGTGCGAAAGAGAGAGATAAAGCGCGAAAATCAACTCTACTACGTTGGAATTCTAACTATACTATACATGGTTTTTAATTCATGTCAACTCTACTAAGCACACTGTAACTCTACTATGTTGCACACCGTTAGTGTGGTAGAGTTTATCGCTTACGTGGCATATTTCATTAATGACATTTTTGTAAATACATTTTCTTACTCATTAGAAAAAGACAAAATAGTATATATAAAATTAAAAAAAACTATTGTAGTCATTTTCAAACATTTGCTCTACTTAAATAATTAACACTTACTATCAATTTAATTTAGCAAATCACCGTTTATTCTATCTATAATCTTAACTTTATTACACAAAATACAAAATTTTATAAAGTTGAATTGTGACAGAAAATATATTAAATATGAAATATCTAACTATTTGACAAGCACATTTCTTAACATATTGTTTTATAACATCAAATTTTACCAACAAAACTCTTCCTGTTCATATATAGCAAGATTGGTCAAGTCTTACAACAACCTCATGCTTATATTTTTAGTGTAACAGCTTTTGTTGAGTCGGTTTCTCGAAACAAAATACATCATCGTTAGGAATATAAATCTAGTAGTTCCAAAATCGAAAAACTGAACTGAATGATCCGATAGTACCCAAAACCAAAGAAAATATTAGATATATATATTTTTATCTATATCTATGGGTATCGGGCAATAACTATTACCAAATCGATACTCGAATAAGTAACCGACAGACCCGAGTATATGTAAACATATATGAGATTTTAGGGACACTTTTCAAAGAAAATCGAGTATTTAGAAAATATTAGGGTATTTGGATATTGTTTGAACAAATAATTATATTTTTGGCTATGAAATACTCAAATATATAGTAGGAAGTGTAAAAATCTATTTTATATTTATACCCGATCCAAATAAAAACTGGTACCGAAACATAATTGAATTGTATTTGGTTCCTAAATGGGTACACAAAACCCAAATTGATTTGAAAGTGAGTGAAATCAAACAGAACCTAAACCGAAATATATGCGATTTTTATATGGTTATAAAAATTTTGTACCCAAAAGATCTGGACCCGAGTAGATATTACCCGGAACCCATCCGAATACCGAATGTCAATGCCTAGTAATTATAGCCTAGTAGCCAGCAATTCGAGAAAAAATATCTCGTAATAGATTTTTGAGATTTGATTGAAATATTTTACATAATAAGGGGTATTTAACAAATCACATCATCTTAAACTATTTAGACTGAAATTCTAAAACACTTGAGATATTTATAAAAAAATCCCAAGATAAACCAAAAATCCGAAATACCAAGAGTAATTGAAAAAAGTTTGGACACAAAGCGATCAAAGAAAAGTGAAATGTGCAATATAGAAGGTGCAGGGTCTAGATCGATCCAAGAAATGCTTTCCACACACTCCTTCTCATGAAAAGGGACCAATTCTACATTATTAATATCTACTTTCCTAACAATTTAATATTAGTTTACGATGATTCCTAGCACTCCTCTTTAGACTTTAAAACTCATATTACTAGCAATTAATCTACGACCACTTTTCTCTTATAATCAACAGACAGAAAGTGTGAGTATTACAGTGAGAACCAAAGAGAGAATGAGGATTAGTGATATTTTCTGCTCTTCTCCGGCATCAACCGCCATACGAGATGTCACCGGTGGCCGTAAATCTCTAGATAGCCACCGTCGAAGACAAAACCCTAATACCAATAATGACAAACACATTCCTTGTTTCTCTTCTGATATGCCTTTAATACCTCTTCCTCGTCACATGAGCTGCAGAAACTCCTTTGAATCTTCAAGCGGATTTCGCCGGAATATAACTTCCGTTCACGCCGGTGATGTCCAAATCCGTCGGAAAAGTTCTGCTGATGTGAGTGACCTGAGGAGATTGAGAAGTTCGCTGCAAGTATCATCGTCGAAGTATCTTTTAAAGGAGCATAAGTCTTTGAAAGAAGGACAATGATAAAGACCTTGTGGTTTATCATCATCTGATCGTTCTAAGGCTTTGATTACTTTTCGTGACCACAACGTCACTTCTTATTCTTCTTCTTCTTCTTCCTCATCTTCTGTAATTAATGTTTCATCTCCAGCTCCATCCACTGATGATCAGGTTTCTTTATTCATCTTCACTCAAAAGTATTTATGGTTTTTTTTTCAACAAAATGCACAATTTTATAAAATATGAAATCAATAAAATAAGTAGAAACCATTAAACCAAATATTTTTTTGGATCCAAAGTTATTATAAGGCTTAAATTACATTTCAAATTTGATTTGGTCAGGGAAAGTTAATATTTTGATATATATCTTACTTATTGTGGATATGTGGTACTTGTATATTTAGTTGTATATATCTTCAAATAATTCAAGCATGCATCTCTAAATATAACATATGGCTCTCTTTTATTTTGTTGTTATTTATTTTTATATTATTTCATTCGATACTTTATTATTTTGGCAGGTTGTTGTTTTAAGAGTATCGATTCATTGCAAGGGATGTGAAGGGAAGGTTAGAAAACATATCTCCAAAATGGAAGGTACTAAGAATCGTTTCTTCACTCAAAAATATCTTATTTTAAGTACCTAACCAGAATATTCTTATATACAATTTAACTTAAGAATATATGGAAGACCGTATGTAAGATATCGTCGAATATTGTTAGGGAAAAAATATTATAAAAACGGATATTGGGTAGGAGCTTAATTTGAAGTTTAGTGTTTCGACTTTAAATGATTATCGGATGCTTCTGAGGAACAATTTTTTCTTTGTGAAAATGATCAAAACAATTTCTTATATGGATTCAAGAAAAAATCAATGACGAATTTATGGATAAACTAAAATAATTAGGGGTGACGTCATACACAATCGATTTAGCGACAAAGAAGGTGACGGTGGTCGGAAAGATAACAGCTGTCGGAGTAGTCGAAAGCATCTCCAAAGTCAAGTCTGCTCAAATTTGGCCCTCCTCTTCTTCTCCTCCATTTCCAAATCATTATCTTCACAGTTTTTAGTTTTCTTCTTGTAATTTAGTTTTGAATATATTGTTATAAAACATCTTTATGTTGTGATTGTTATCAATGTGTTATTAAGGTGATGTAATTCAATATACATATGTTTTATTAAAGTTTACATATATGTGTTTGATGCATATAGTTTTTGTCCTTACATCTAACTCTCATATTCATTCATCAGTGTTTATAAAACGTAATATACACAATCAAATGGCATAAACAAAATTCAATATTTTTTAATGAAAATGGTAAAGATGGACACTTAAATATAATAATGATAAAATTGATTTCCTATATACAATATGTTGTCTTTATTATATTTACCATCGATTTTGCATATCTTATATATTTCATCGAATAGTGATTTGCTCGAGACATATTTATGCGCATACCTTCTATTTATGTATTGAATGATTGAACTCTTGATTTGACATATCGATAACAATTTTTTTCTGATGTTAAATCAAATTTCTAAGATGTTCTTATGAATAGTATAATTAAATAGTGAATAGTGTTTTTTTTTTTGAAAGTCAACAAAATTATAAATTGTTTTAACTTTATGTATTGATTGATCGTGATGCGGATTAATAATGGCCAAAGATGACTTACGTATACCATATAAAGTTTATAAACCGACCATAAAAAAATAATGTAGGATGTTTTCGTTTGGATTATTACCTCCGACTTCTCAATGGATTTAATATTTATATTAATATATAAGTAATTATGTATATGTGTGGGATCGGAGAAAATGAGGAAAAAGGTGAATAATGTAATGCCGTAACATGAGGACCATTGATTTGTCCGGCGTGCTCTACTGATATTTTATAAATGTCATAAAATTAAACTGTCAAAAAAGTAAAACAATTAAATACAAAATTTTCGATGAAAGTTATCTTTTATTTTAGTGTCGTAAGTAGGGACATGTGCCACTTTCAATCAAATTCTGCGGTGTTTCGAATCTGGTTCTGATGTTCTCTTAGCATAACGACATTACGAAATGACATGTTTTTGGTTAAATCGTTGAGATTTTGCTTGGTAATTCTTCAAACGTGACTTCTTTGGGGTCGATTAAAGGCAAGTTTTGAGATATTGCTTGCTCATTGTTTGGTTATATATAAAAGCCAAAAGTTAAGAAATATTAATATATTATACGCTGATTTTTCATATGATACAATTTCATATTTAATCTTAAAGATAAGCATATTATATGTTGATGTCGAAACATTAAAACTCACATTCATCTTGAGAATTCTCAAGATACCAAGTCGTATAAAACTTGATTATTAAATTCAAATTGATATCAATGGAATTTTGGATATTTTACTTTTACAAAATGGTATATTAGAGGTTAAAATAGTAAAAATCGTTCTGTATAAAGAATTTGAACCTCAGGCGATGGCCACATGACGATTTTTGATGTAATAACTTTTTCGGTCTATCTATGTAAATAGCATTACAAATTTCGTTCTTCATAGCATTAGGTTATTTCAAAATGAAGTATACACTTTTTGACTATACTAAATTAAAGAGTACAAAACATGTTAAAAGTATTCAATAAACTAAACTAATGTTTTATAATCTTATGATCTTGGTTAACTATATGTATTTGGGAAAAAGAAAAGTATTGTAAGTATTCAAAATAATTGATTAATTGTTATATCTAAAGTTGTCTATATAGAACTAGTTTGACAGAGTCCACGAAGCCAATCTGCAACAAAATGAGAGAACATAATGATCAACTACTTCTTTCACGTTTTCCCACCAAGCAAATCTGTAGTGACGGCAACTAATGATAGAAGAACATCATTATTTCACTTTTTTAACAAGCCATGCTCTGTTTCATTTGAGTCCTATCTACAAATAAATACTATATCTGTTTGACATTATCTCAATCTTTTCATCATTATCTCTTAACTTATTCAATTTCTTTTAATATAATTTTATCATTTCCTTAACACTGTTATTGTACACGAAATTAAATACCTAAATGACTTGATCTAAGTGAGCTACGATAAGACAACAAGGTGATACAAAGTCTAAAGTACAGGAAGTTTCGGTTCACAGCTCTTCTTCTATCTCTTCTTCCAGATTGTGTATGCCGTTATTGACTTGGCCCTTCCTTAAGAAAGCTCATTCAAAACATTGTATCCTTCTCTTTTGTGGGCTACAGATTTCACTAATGCATTCTACTCTTAAGTTTTAATATATAATATTTAGTGAAGGAACAAAAGGATACAATGTCCAAACTTAAGTATATTTCTTACACATCAATTTCACATACTAGATTACTAATCACACACATTACATACACACGAAAGTACGAAACGTTTTCAAACACCAAGAGAAGAAACAAAACATTAAAAACAGAAACTAGTAAGAAAGATAAACTGTAACCTCCAGAACAGTTTCAAAGCCATCAGTGAACCGATGCGGCTCCCCTTGCTGCGACCCGCTTGATCCAGTAAACGTCTTCACAATCGCGAATCCTCTTGCGTTCACATACTTTCCGGTACCTCCCATGATTCCTAAGTGTGATTCTGAAACTGCTGTTCTGTGAACACCGAAGAAGCTTATACTATCTTCATAACCACCGCTCTCAAACATAGCAGTGAATGCCATTGTTTGGCTAGTACCGTCAACCGCACTCGCCACATAGTATCCTTGTGCTTTTCCTAGGAGACCAGATCCTAGTTCGTGTCCTTCGGTTAGTTCGTCGTCAATCACAGTCATGGTCCCGAACATTAGCATTTGAAGAGCTGAACCGCTCGGGAGCTGACCACCACTAGCAGCAGCAGGAAGACCGTTTAAAAGGTTGCTGTTTCCATTATTTCCGTTCTGCAGAATGTTAGCCGTGGTTCCACTGAGTCCAACTAGGAAAGGCACGTTGTCGTTGTTGACTATTCCGACGTTGTTGTTGTTTGATGAAACTCCGTTGCTTAAGGGAAGGTTTGCACCGTTTGGTTTAGGGAACGGGAGTTGGCCGCTTAAAGCTGGGTTCGCAACAACTCCAGTTACAGCTCTGGCAGTAGGATTTGAACCTCCGAGTATATCATGCATAAAGAATACCAATGGGTGCTCAAGACCTGCACCACCACCAACTGCTGGACCTGCACCACCACCAACTGCTGGACCTGCACCACCACCAGCTGCCGAACCTGCACCACCACCAGCTGCTGGACCCGCACCACCACCAAGAGCTGGACCTGCACCACCACCAAGAGCTGGACCGGCACCTACACCAGGACCAGTGGCTGTACCACCAGCTGGTAAAGCACCAGAACTTCTAGCGGGTAAAGGACCCGGACCAGTGGCAGGCAAGGAACCTGAACCACCAACCCCTAGAGGACCAGGAACAGGACCGGCGGTTGGTAGAGCACCAGGACCTGAACCACTTGACGGTATTGACCCTGTACCTGCACTGAAACCGGTTCCAGTAGAACCTGAACCACTTGATGGTATTGACCCTGTTCCTGCACCGAAACTGCCTCCCGTAGAACCTGAGCCACTCGCTGGTAAAGGACCAGGAAAGGCACCTGATCCAGCAGCTGCGGCAGAACCAGTGATGGTTGTGCCTGAGGATGTATCTTCTTCTTCAAGTCGTCGAGCCGCAGCTGCAAAAGTAACAACAAGAGCTATAACCAGGAAAGAGAGTATCTTTTGACTTGCCATTTGAATGAGAAAGATGATCAGAGATGCAAAAGATTGTTGTTTGAAGTAGATGGTTTGATGATAGAAACAGATTCTGAAAGAGTATATATATACACGAAGTGACATTGTTAAAAGAAGAAGATGGAGTTGATAAAATGGAGCAGGTGATAATAGCCTTTTCCATTAATCTACTGGTTTGGTTTTTGAGAAGAAACATACAGAAGAAAAATAAACATCAGCTATAACTTCTCCACGAGATTTGAATATTGATCCTTCAAACTTTCTAAGCTATAATGTAAACCAACCCAAAGATTAAACTTTTCCAGTCTTTCTGGAAAATATGAACTTAAGGATTATGAAAATTGAGTACAGATTCGATCTTAGCATTACAAAATTACAGCTTTGACAGTGAATGATTCAAAACAATACTTATGACTTGTCCAGATCATCGTTTCGGGATAAAACCCCAGTAAGCATATTGTAAGTCACAATCTCTGAAATGCATTTTCCTCTCCCACGCATTTCATCGAACATCTTGCGGACAGCTTCTTGAATCACCCTTTACAAAATCAAAATACTTTTGATTGTAGTATTTGAATTTGAGACCGAAATTCGCAATTCCATCTCTTATTGGAAAAGGGTTTTCTCCTTTTAGATCGCAAAACGTGATGATTATAAGGAAACATCTAGAATTGTGCGATCTGTCAAGCTTTGTATTTTGTAATTGAGAGACAAGCTTTCCGTTTTTAGTTTATGGTTTTTCTAAAAAGAAGTTGATTTATTAAAGAAATATTAGATAGATCAAACTGAATTTGAATAGGTACTTATTGGTTATTTCATATTAAGAATTGGAGCCGAACTGAACTGAATGTTAATAGGTAACTAGATACCATTTTTTCAAAACTAAAAGAACCAAAAAATCAAAAAGAATTAAACTGAATCAAACCAAAGAACCGAATGTCCAGCACTACTACCGACTCTTCAACCAAATCCTATGTGGAATTTTTTTTGTTCTATAAACTTTCAAGAGGATAGATTAATAAATAGGCTTCTACTAAACACAATTTTTAGAATATAACATTCTCATTTGTATTTATAGGCTAAAGAAACAAATTACGATTTTTGATTAAATATCTAGATAACGCATGTTGCAGATGGCCTTTATCTTAGTGGTAAATGGTAAATCTATTAAAAGCAGACACACTTGTCCCTTAACAACGCATTAGAGACGCCACGTGGTTCGTCGTGTCTTGCACGTCGTAAACCAAAAAAGTTGTAAAAATGTCGTAAAATTTAACAACGCTATATTTTTTTTGTTAAAACGTCGTAAAATGAAGAGGGCGTTGTAAACTCGATGGGAAATTAAACGTTGTAAGTTACTTGCTAAATTTACAACTAACTTACAACGTATTGTATACAACTAATTAGAGTCGAAATGTGTTACAACGTATTAAAGTCGAAAATATTTACAACCAACTAAAGACGAAAATGTTACAATTATTTAATGACGAAACTGTTTACAAAAACTTAAGGACAAAAATTTTACAACGATTTAGGGATTATGATATGTTTTTTTTTAATTAAATATATTAAATTAAATTTTGTAATTAAATAAAATTATGAAATGAATAAAATAAAATTATTATATAAAATTAAAATATAAAATTAAAATCTTTTTACAAAATTTAATTATAAATTACAAAATATTTAATGGAGTAATTCGTCGAACATGTCCGAACTACGGTCGTTCTGATCTTCAGACACTCGCTCGTTCAAATCGACTTCGACGTTCTCCGTAGGCCTAATCCCGAGATTCCGACGTCTAAGTTCCAAAGCCGCAATTGCATAGGGATTGCCCGCAACCAAAATATCCATCATGGATTCCATGGCTGCGAATTTCTGATCCGTCGTTTGCTTTAGCGAAGCAATTTCGGCACGAGATTCCTGCAACTGACTGCGAAATGAGTTTTCGTCTACCCAGTTAGACGTGACTCTCTGGACATCTTGGGCGGATCCTATGCCAATAATCCGTCCTTTTTTTGTGGGAGCAATCTACAAAAATGTTCTGTTTGCAAATAATAATTATTTAAGTAGAATATTTAATTTAATACTTGCTTATAAATCGCGTTGATCTTAGCAGCACTCAATTGGACAGGAGTTCCGTTGGTGGATTCCTGGGAAAGCTGGGTTTGACGCTCCTAAACCGCAGCTTCAACTTGGCTGTGTAGCAACTCACACTGTGGATCGACGAAGACGCCATATTTCTTCTTATGGGTTGCGGCATACAATTCTGGCAGTGTTGGAATATGCCTAATATAGGAAATTTTAAATTAAATAGTAGTTTATGTTAATAAATATTTATAAATGAAAAATTTAATTTTAAAAAATACTTATTATTTGTATTGCAACTTCGTCGAAAGGCATCTGGCCCGCAGTGTGCGGCATTGCGACTGGTAAGCCGTCAGGACCAATCGTCTTCCGAGAGGCGGAACACTGAGCAACTCTCCTCACTGCTGCAGGGTCTACTCAGTAACTCTTCAGTCCTTCCCAACAGTATCATAGATGAGTTCATGCCATCTCCCTTCACCTCCCACTCGGTTTTCCAGTCCGAGACAGTGTTACAAAGCCGCTTCATGGCTTTGCGGAGAACTCATGTCGGACAGTCTCGTTGATAGAGACGTCCCAATTCCAACATTGCTAGTAGACAAAGAAATTAATTAGTATTTATTAGATATTAGTTAATATGTTGAATAAAATAAAAATTTATGTTAAAAAAAAATTTACCGCGAAAATCTTGAACCACGTTATGTGAATGTAATGTGTTGTTGATTTCCAATTTGGAGTTGCCTCCATGAAATAGCTTTTGATGCATTCCGTGATGTTTCGTCCCACTTTGCTATCAATACCGAACCTGAAATTTTTTTAATATATATTATTAGTTATTTAATTTAAAAATTAAATATGTAAATCTAATTAATTTAATATATAAATTAATATGTACCAATAAGTTTCACTTGGACGATCGATGTGTAGATGCGGCAAATTCTCGCGGTTTGGTGCCACGAGAATATTCTCAACCCGGTACTGCGCATAAGGTGCATCCGGCGGCACCAAAAGGTCTGGTGTCGGGGCAGTATGCGGCGGTGTATGACTTTGATGATGGGACTGTGTCTGTGTCTCTGGCACAGCCGAGGAAGTAGAAGACGATGCGGTGCCGTGCAGCATGTCACTGTAATGGACACGGCGTGTATGCTTACGGGGGTACCATAATTTGTAGTACCTACAAAAGAATGTTCTGTATTAGACATTGGATCGTTTACTACTATATAATATATAAACCCTAAATTCTAAGTTCAGTATCTACTACATAATTTCTAAACAACATATATATATATATATATATTCAAAATCATATATTTGCCAAAAAAGAATTGTAAAGAGAAGGGAGAGAGGAATACATTAGAAAAAGATTGTGGAATGGGGAATGATGGAATGATGTTGCAAAATTGGTGATATATTTATAGGGAATACGTGGAGTTGTAAAAGAGTTGGGAATTCATGTTATGTCATAAAAGAGTTGTAAAGTTAGGGTCAAATTTATAACATAATCGATGTAAAGACGTTGGCAAAGGTGGATTCAATGTACCATTACGGTGGATTCAATGGACCGTAACTGTACACTACAAAACGTCGTAAAAAGGTTGGAACAACAAAAACTTCATAAAGACGTTTTAAGTGCCAACGTGTTTACGACGTTTTCTTCACAAAACATCGTAACGTCGTTGGGCAAAGAAAACGTCGTACAAAAGTTGGTACTTAACAACGTCTTTACGACGTTTTTGTTGTTCCAAACTTTTTACGACGTTTTGTTCTAGACATATAAATCATATAAATCATAGTAATTATTCTAGACATTGTAATCATTGTACACTTAGCAAAAAAAATAATTGTACACAAATCATAGTAATTATAAATCTAAGTTTTACAAATCATCGTGTAACACTTAGCAAAAAAAATAATTGTACAAAACGTTGTAAATAAGTTGGGGATAAAAAACGTCGTAAAGACGTTAACAACGTCTTTACGACGTTTTGTACAATTATTTTTTTTGCTAAGTGTTTCACAATGATTTGTAAAACTTAGATTGATTCATAAAACTACTAAATTCAAATGATTTATAAAACTTAGATTGACATAACGTAAATTACATTAAAATAGTATCATAGATTGTTCTTACATTATAAACTGTAGTATCAATCAGATTCTTCACTGTTACTACCATTTCTACTACTTGAATTATCACTTTCTGCAAACTCGTCAAGTTCCTCATCGTCAACATCTTCTACAAGGAGATCCTCGTACTCTCGGTTTTCCGGATCGATAAGAACCACTAGCTCTGTAGCTTGCTTTGGCACTTGTATAGATGAACATGATTCTTCCTGCAACGGTAAATCTCCACATCCAATAATTCGTCCACGGGGTGTGATCGTCACTATAGCTAAACAATCATGACTTTTCATCCCTGTAAACTTTTGCCCTTGCTCAACACATCTTGAGAGATTTGAAACATACCCATCAGGAAACTTCACCTCTGATGATCCAATTGAATAACGCCGTTTTCGCCTCAGATGACAACCTAAATATCAGAACTGGAATTTTGCCGTCACTTTTGATACGCAACTCACTCCTTTGAACAAATAGATGGTAAGTCTAAATGTGAATTTATGTTATCCTTTGTCCTACCAGCCACGTTCAAAATCGTATGCATGATATTCTCAAAAAAATTCTTCTCGATGTGCATAACATCCAAATTATGTCGAAACAACAAATCTTTCCAGTATGGCAGCTCCCAAAATATACTCTTCTTATGCTAGTTATGATGTCGTCTGTAATAATCTGGCATATTATTAGGAACGTGCCAATTACCTCCTCAAGGAACAATTTCCAAAGCCCCGTAATAATCAATATTTGCTTCGATTTCCTCTCCTGATAGATAGAATGGTGGGGGATCCTTTACCTTAACTTTACTCCTGAATAGAGTCGTGTTCCTTCGGTAAGGATGGCTAATTGGAAGAAATCGACGAAGACAATCAAACCAAGACGTCTTCCTACCATGCTTCAGTTGGAATGCATCTGTTCTCCCAAGGCAATATGGGCAAGCCAATCTCCCGTGTGTTGTCCAACCAAATAACATTCCGTAGGCAGGGAAGTCACTTATCGTCCACATAAGCACCGCCGTCATCGTAAAATATTTTTGGACAGAACAATCATATGCTCGAACCCCGTGCGTCCATAACTGTTTCAGCTCATGAATCAAAGGTTGCCAAAACACGTCAAGAGACCATTTCGGGTGATTAAGACCAGGAACAAGTATACTTAGGAATAAAAATTCTTTTTCCATGCACATTCCCGGAGGAAGGTTATAAGGCGTGAGGATTACTGGCCACAAAGAATATTGTCTACCAGACATTCCAAACGGACTAAAACCATAGGTGCATAGAGCAAGATAAAAATTCCTAATATTCCTAGCAAAATCTTTGTGTACCGTATTAAAATGTTTCCACGCCTTTGCATCTGAAGGATGATTAATCTCTCCTTCCGTTTGTGAATGATCTGCATGCCATCTCATCGCAGCTGCTGTCTTCTCCGACTGATATAACCTCTTCAATCTATCAGTTATTGGCAAATACCACATCCGTTGATACGGAACCTTCTTACGGCCAATCCCTTGTGCCTTATATCTTGGCTTCTTACATAAGCGACATTCTTGTAATACATCATCATCTTTCCAATAGATCATACAACTATAGGTTAATCAGTATTAGTTTCCTGAAATGCATCTGTGACCATTTCATGCATCCTATCATGCTCTACAACCCCATGAATCTCATTCTGATAACCAACATCATGCAAATTACTTGATTGACCTATATCAGCATCAACATTCTTAAAATTATTACTAGTTGTTTCATCATTCCCACGACCGCTATCACCTTTCCCATGATGAAACCAAATGTAATAATGCGGTGTAAACTCTCTATTTAATAGATGATTCCAAACAGTTTCTACTCGGGCGAATTTCGTATTTTTGCATTTCCGACAAGGACATAACATCTTACCCGATTCAACCGTGATTTTGGTTTGACTAGCCTGGTGCATGAATATTTCTGCCCCGTTCATAAACTCCTTTGTCACGATTCTGGCAGCATCTCTATGCATATACATCCACTTTCGTTGCTCGAATATATCTCCACCAAAGACATTTTTTGGATTTTTCCCAAAAATCGTTTTTTTTTTCTCCTCTACCACGTTTTTTTTTGTTTTTTAATGTTGTGATTAATGAAGAGAGTCTTCCTCCTTATATAGAAAAAAAAATTAACGATGATTTTACAACTTGTCGCAAATTACGAGTAAATTACAACACATGTACCTAACCATAAATATCTAATTTCAAATTACGTCCTTAAATAGTTGTAAACTATTTAGTGGTAAAAGAGTTTCTAAATAGAGACGTTTTAACAACGAAATATGAAATTTAACAACGCCTTTACAACATAATTTAGAATTATATTTAAACCTTTTATGTAACACCAAAAACGTGTTTACCTAATTTCACATTCGTTATTAATACGATGTAAAATATAGAGGTTGTAAAAGAGTTGCAATTTAGGGACTAATTAACAACGAATTGTTTTAGAAATGGCAAAGTGTTGTGAAAACGTCGTAAAATAGCAACTTGTTTACCACGAAATTTTTTGTTGTCATATTACAACTCCTTTACGACGAAATCTCAAAACGTCGTAAAGGAGTTGCAAATACCTCTCAATTTTAAAACGTCCCAAAAACGTTGTAAAATTTGGTCCCTAAACAAATGTTCTCTTGTAGTGTAAGTCCTAATGCTTATATTATATAGGAACTTGACTACTGAACCGGTTAGTTGTACTCCAATTTTGACAAAAAAATCTAGATAACACATGGTGTAGGCTTGGACATGATAACTGAAGTCTGACATAAACATGATCCACAATAAGAGGAACCGAAAAAAGCTGAACCCGAAAAAATACCAAACGGATTTTATATCACAGAAATTTGGATACCTAAACCTGATTAGATAAAACCTGAAATCCAAATTGGTATCTGAAACCAAAATATATTATACATTTTAAAATAAATATATATATACTTTTAGTTACCTAAATTTTCAAAAATATAATTGTAAATATAAATATACTAATCAATTTGAATTAAACAAATGAAAAAGCTAAAATTAAACAACAATTTTTTTTGCATTTTTTCAGTTTTTTAAAAAGATTTAAATAAAAATAGCCAAACCCAAATCAAATCTGATGCGAAATAAAGTATTTTATAAGTATCAAATCCAAAATATACCAAACCGAATATCTAGGAGTCACATGCATATTTTGCGGATCACGCTTAAATAATTTGATATAAATATTAATAAATTGATATTAATTAATACTGTATCAAACATTTTTAGCTAATTTTAATATTATATGTAACTGAATTATAAATAATCAATTTTCAACTTATCTTAAATTGTATGATATTTCTATGTGCAAGTAAAACCCTATACTTCGTTTTTTCTTGGGGTAAATAAACCTAGACTTTTTATCAGTTTTTTTATTAAGATAAAACTATTTGGTTGTAAAAAGGCAATGGATCATAATCCAGTTTTGATTAGTTAGTATTTGGCCTATCCAGATATTTATGTCAATTTTGGAAATTGTGTTTACACAAAAGAATTAGAAGAAATACTTTTTTCATTTCTAATTTATTTCGGATTATAACAAAGAGAAAAGAAAAACAAACACCGGTGCAAATAGACTAAAAGAAAATAAAATAGCATAAGACTTGATTAATCCATAAAACCACTAAATGATCTTCATGCTTTGATTTATTTAGTTGGAAGGAGCGAAGAAAATGGCATCAGAGGTCCTCTTAGATCGGAAAGTCTTCTCAACCTCCGCATCCACATTAAATGCAGCCTGCAAAACCTCCGGCGACAAAGCCTTCCACACCGATGTCTTCCCGGCCAAATGTGTAAATATTGGACTGCAAAACAACACTATGTTAGTAAAAACTTCATTAATCAATCAATAAAAAGACAAGTAGAATCTTACTCAGGAGTGGTCACAATGGAGAACCAAGACAAGCCATCAGAATCAGCAATCTTAGAGACAGCAAAGAACCTAGGAACAATGAACAAAGCCCCAGCTTTCACATGAGTCTCAAGCACTCTTTTACCATCTGCACCAACAATTTGAACACGACCACTTCCACTAACGATGTAAGTAACTTGAAGAGCTGAGTCACAAGAGAATCCAGGTGAACACATTGAATGTCCATCGATTCTCACAAGATCAGCTCCAAATCCAACTTCACCAACCAAAGGAAGATTCTTTGTGTTCAACACAACAACTCTTCCTCCATTCTTAATATCAACATCAAGAGGAGCCTCTAAGCAATTCAACACAAACCCTTCTCTATCACCTTTCTTTGGTGCAGGCATCTTTATGCTCGCATCGACCTTCACGATTCCATTCCCGGTCTGAGATCCAACGAGCTTCTTCACAGTGGCCTCATCAATATCCCATGCTCTGCCTACAAACTCACTTGAAAATCCAGTGAAGATTCCATTGGATCCGGTTAAGTAGAAGTCTGTGAACTGTCCTGCTTTGTGACCCTTGTGAGTCTCACCAAGGAAAAGAACGACGAGCTCAGTGTCTTCTTGGTTAAACCACCATGTGACTACACCAAAAGGTAAAGCAATGGAATCTCCTTTCTTAATTGCTATCACTTTCTCCTCTTTCTCAGGGAGCACAATTCCAGCTGTTCCACATCCTGAAATTTATTACAACGAAAGCTTTTTTATTGGTTTGATCAAAACTTTTATAA
>JAKUCM010003026.1:0-53416 GCA_023374145.1 Lepidium sativum
TAAAACAGTTATTTATATTTTCAAACTATAATTTCATTAAGTTTTCAAAATCTTTATTGTTTGATTGTAGAAAGAAGCATAGTATGGTACTTGATACATAAGAGTAGTCGCTCTCATTTGTTTTTTAGCTTTTGTTTTGCGAATTGTCAAAAGTAACCCGAAACTTTTATAACTACATGGAAACCCCTCACGAACAAAATATCATTCATATTACAAACACCCGATTATTTTTAATGGGCCCAACTTTTAGAAGCCTGCCAATATCAAGCCAGAGAAAAATATATATTCGCTTCTGCAGAAAATAAAAAAGAGATAATTCATATACACTATAATCTTTATAAATTAATATTTAATAGATTAATAATTTTTGTAATATAAAAATATTTATTGTTCCAAATTGAACTAATATAAAATTTGATTAAATTTAATAAAACAATTATGATTTTATAATTTTGAATAAAAATGTAATTCCAATAATATCATAAATTAATGTTTATCTATATTTATATATATATATATATATATGTATAAAAGTAAGTTGATTTATTAAAGTATGAACTTTTTCTCAAAACTCAATTCTATAAAAAGTTATGTTATATTTTAAAAGTATGATGTTGCAATATAACATGTCGTAAAAAAATCCAAAATTTATTTATATTTTTAAAATTTAAATATGTATCGTTTTTATTGTAATGGTATCATAGATTGTTGAAATAAAATAGTTGAGGTCATTAATATCTTTCTAAATTAATAATTTTTTAAAATCCTAACATTATTAATTTATACAAGTTTGTTCATAATATGTAGATCAAACTCTAAAGCTTAATAAAACGGTTGAGACGCTACAAATTACATGGGTTATACCGTAGTAATCCATTTATCATTTTACTACAAAATAACGTACGAGTTACACATATATGGATATATCTTTTCTATAAAAGATTAAGACTTGTGATATTTTATTATATCAACAATTTAGAATCGTGAACCACTGGTCCCAACTACAGGTTGGGTGTAACAACATTGTACAAGGAAAACGTGGGTTAAGTTAAGACCAAAATATCATATACCAACCAAGAGTATAAGCAGGTCCCCTCTACGGTATGCTTTATGTATATATAAAACAAACAAAAAAAAAGATTTTGGCTCAACCCCATAAAAATAATATATTATTAAAACAGAAAACCGTGATCTATTGGAGTGGATTTTGTTTTAGATTTTCATACAAAGAATATAACAAAAAATCTCAATCACTTTGTTATTTTCTTATCAACAATTGGATATCTATTGTTCAAATGTTTCCCTAAAAACTAATTACATATAATTTTAATAAAACGTGATGTATTAGAATAGATTTTGTTTAGGTTTTCATAAAAGCAAATGAACAAAAAGTCGCAATCACTTTGTTTTTCTTTCAACAATTAGAATTAGAGTGGTACTACATAGTCTAAAACACAAACATTTTCTTAAAATCTCAAATAATATCGCGTGGTTGATATGTGATACTCTCTAATCAAACAGTGGTTAAAAAATAACATATATAGGCTTAATCATTTTACCACATGCACTTCTACTTTTGTTTCTTTTTCCATCTTATTTTTTCTACTCCATTTTTTGAGGCTAGTAGTGGTAAATTGCCTATTTCTTCTATTTTAAATAGTGATAATATCAAAATAACCCTTACCTTTTAGAAATGATTGGAAAAACACAAAAATAACATATTTAAACTTTTTGTTGTCTTCCAATTTTTAGTCCTAAAAATCCATACAATCTTGCATCTATTGAATTGATTAATAGAGGTTAACGAGATTAGTTTGCTACGTCAAGTCACTTAAAACAAAGTGAATTGGGGTGATTAAGTCTTCTTCGTATCAAGTCATCATTCGTATAATTATCTTTATACTTTAGGGTGTTGTATAAAGTATAGTTTTTATATTATGTAATCGAATAGACGAGATTGAAATAGTCATGTTTGTATGTACGTCTTTGAGTGGAAGAATGTCTTTCAAAGACATAACCCTTAGTAAATAAGTGTTTTCTGATATACAATTACTCAGTTTTTATAATTAAGAAAATATGTTTTTGGTTTTTATAAAAAACGTAAAATCTAACAAAAGGGAAAATTATCATTGTGGGACACAAACAAAATTATCGATATTCAAAAGAGAACTAAATTATAATTTGTTGTTGTCCAATCCTAAACATTTTAAAATATCAGTCTTATAACATGTGCGTTAATTGTATATGTGCATATAATATTATTATATTAAAAATAGTGGATAAGTAATAAAGGGAGAACTAGTGAGTTTGATAGCGCAAAGCGGATGCCCAAAAGTTCACCAGACTATAGATGACAGTTGATATTAATTGTAATCTTCTTGCAAAGGATACCAATTTGTTTGCCCAACAATTGAGTTTCGATTTAACTTGGTCCAATAGAGGAGAGTAATCATTTTGTCTCTGCTTCCCGCTATAATAGGGGAAGACAAAGATATCTGACTGGCAGACAACCCAATTGGAATCCCATGGAGCTTATTTCATCCACCAAATTCGTAGAGACACCAGTCAAGAAGAGAGTGGATTTTTCCTTATTCATTCTCAAACCTGATATTTTTTGGAAGATGTCAAGGACTGCTTGCAATGTTTTGGAGAGAGTCCTTACTTCCATCAAAGAAAATCAATAGGTCATTTGCGAATGCTATGTAGAAATCTCCGGGTTTTTTCCTAGCGGATGATACTTTATGTTCCCATTTTCAAATTGTCGCTTCAAAAAATTAGAGAAGACATATGTCGCCATGACAAATGAAGCCGGAGATAACGAGTTTCCTTGTCTCAATCTGTTAGATCTCTTGAAATATCCACGGAGAATTTGTTCACATTGTCTGAGAATGAAGTGGTGGTTATACATTGGTCAACCCAAGTAATCATCCAGTCATGAAAGTTCTTTGCTGAGAGAAGGTGATGCAGAAAATCCCACCCATGTGTATAAAATTAAGTTTTATTCGAATAACTCATAACTTTTAATAATTATAGAAAAATATCAAAACCAATAACACACAACTTTATTAAAATTTCCAAAAGTCAAGATTGAATAACATGAAACTTTAAAATATTATAACTGTTTATAAATCATAGAACCAGTAAACCCCTTACTTAGTTTTCATCGTAAAGTATTTGATTTAATATATTGCTTATTATTATTTTTAGTAACTTGATAATAATAATAATTATTATTATATTGCATATTAATTTATGAAAATTAATGATCATCTTGCATATGTTGTCTCGTGTAAATTTGGTGATAGAAAATCCCATGCATGTACATTTTGGCCATAAGCATTTCTTAGTTTATTTAGAGTTATTATAGGACATAATGTATAACTTATCTTGCAACACTACTATACAAACTAGTCTTCATTTATAATAATATTCGAAACTACAAGAATTCCATTTCTACTTATTGATAAAACATATCCCTCTGACATAGCTAGAGGTCTTTATTACATTATATATGTAGATGGATCTTCTTGGCTTCGAACATCATTTTAAACGTTATCAATGACTGAACCAAGGATGTTTTTGAAATCGGCCTTTTCACTGACTGTATCGTCACAGTCAATAAATTGATAGTCAACCATGAGATGGCCTAGTGCATTGCCATGACCATCACTATCCACCAGATTGAACATCTCTTTATCCAGATCCAATCCTCCAGTGCCACATTCGTCCACTATTCTCAACTTTAGTACTACTGCATCTGCCCCTCTATTCGTCACCTGCATCCATTTAGACCCACCGGTTCAGTCACTATCCTCTAACCGGTTATAAAATTGAATTGCAACATGCATATACATAATATATAGACACTCTCTCCATACATAGGCAAAACGAAAAAGAGAAGGTTATGTGTTAATTTGGTGTACAGATTACATTGCTTATAATTTTTGTTTTGTGGTTTTGTAATTTTTTTGAGGTAAAAGATAAAGTTAGAAAGATGATGAGTTAGAAATTTGTTTTCGCACAAAACTAAAAAAATGTAGAAAAGATAGCTAATTGATTGGAGAAGTGTGTTAAGTCAGAAGATTAAATCCATATAAGAAGTCGTGTATGCCCGTGTAAAATTGTTTAGGATTTAAACGGTGAGTTTGAATTATGAATCGGATCTTACCGATCAAATTACTAACAAAAGAAATGATTAGTTGATTACCCTTAGGCACTTGCCGCAAGCTTCTTGACCACGAGGACCCTCTGGTCCACAGAAACCGGTCCAGCCATACTTGCTCCGCCATGCATAAGGCTTATCAGCGTCTAACTTAGAGCATTCAGTTTTCACGGCATTCAAATCATAGTTATGCTGCTTCGCATTGTAGTTGGCCCAAAAAGCGGTTACATTCGACGCGCTAGGTCCGGTCCAACAGTTGCTCTGGCAATCGTTTTTAGGCAAACAGTACTTCTCATCGAGGCCACAGTAGCCACGCTTGCTGCAACACCTGTGGTCGTAGCAAGTCCGACCACCTTTTTGACTGCCGCATCGTTCATCATCATTGGACTTCAGTCCCGAAGTGTATGATAATAGTATCATGATCATAGTTATGCTAAGTATAATCTTCATGAGTGATAGCTCTTTTTTTTGGTGTGGTCTAATGCTGTAAAGCATAAACTCTATATATAGTAGTTTTATCTTTTCTTTAATAATATAAAATATTCAGAAAAAAGAAACATGTGTTTCATACGTGAACTTTTTTAATTGTATACGTGTACTTCCATGCATAAAAGTTTCATATAATTGAAATTATTTGTCATACTGTTAAATCAAGGGAAATTTGAGTGTATAACAAGGAGATTTTTACAAATTTTATGACTATTTTATCACTATTTCCTATTCTACTTCATCTCTCCTCCCTCCTTCATCAACGGGGCCTTCTTCTTTCTATTGTTTTCTTCTTCTTCTTCTATTTCTTCTGTCTTTTGAAATTTTTGGTCGAATTATATTTAACTTTTGTTTTCATGGTTGAAATTGAATTCTGAAAATTGGCAGTTTTCGATTAGGTTGTGTTTGGTCAATTTGGCGATAATTAGAGAGAAGATTTGTTTTAGTCATATCGGTGACGACAATATTTATAATGATGACGGAGTGGCTAGTGTCGGTTGCGATAATACGACATCAAAAATGTATTTATGGCGAGCATGTTGGTGGTGGTGATGATGTTGGTGCTGATATCAGTGACAAAACTAAGATCACTTATCCAATGTGACCATGACCTATTATAAGTTATCGAATAATTATATTAATGCTAACATAGAACTGTAGCAGGTAATAAATGTATTAACAAGTAATAGTTATAAATTAACGGGTGATAAATATCTATTCTGATAAAATATGCATTAACGAGTAACATATTTTAAGTTAATAAATAATAAATATGTCTTCTATATAAACGGATATTATATTTATGTTACCATATAATATATGAGTTAGCTAAATACAATATAGTTTATCGGGTATTAAATTTCTAAGTTAGCAGCTAATAAATATGTTATTTATGTAAAAAATATATTAACGATTATTATATATCTATGTTAGTGATTAATAAATGTGTTATCTAAATATAATATGGATTACCGAGTAATAATTATATTAACAGGTAATATATTTAAATTAGCGGATAATAAATATGTTATCAAAATAAATAAAAAAGTGTATTAACAGATATTTTAATTAAGTTAGTTGATAATAAATATGGCATATTCGTCCATATAAATTATTGGGTAACAAACAAACAAGATCGTTAAATGTTGCATTTAATACTCTTATTATTTTCTTAATATTCACCTATCTATTATTATTCTCTTAATTAGTTATTTTCATGGATATACACTTAATTAACCCTTAAATCAATTTTAGAAAAAAAATGGGTAAAATGTAAGTTTAGGGTTTTAGATCATCAAATAAACTTTAAGAAAACTGGTTTTATAATCGTAATTACCAATCATGAATTTTGAATTTATGTACATTATACATTTCGGAAATTAATGTTAGAACGAGAAGTTAAATTTTTGACTGCAAAAGAAAACTAGAAGTAACTTTATTTCAAATATCAATGTCTATATAAAAGAAGAGCTTAGACCATTTCCACAAAGGGTTCTTAAATATAATTGACAAGTTAAGAACCACAAATTATGATTTAAAAATTTTGGGCCTCCAATGCTAGAACCCTAATTGGAGTTCTTAGAAAAAACAAAACCAACAGAACTAATGTCAACATTTGTTTCACCAATTTAAGATCAAACTGAAGTTAAACAGACTCTAGCATTGCATTAAACATAACCAAACATATTACAATATGCAAAACAGACTCAACAAAGCATTAAATAGACTCCAACTGATGCATAAAACAGACTCCAACAATGCTCGGATAGTCCTCGCTGAAGTGCATCGTTAATGGGAAGAATCCACCTTCCCAATCAGTCAGCAGTAGAGTCATTTAAAACAAGCTATTATTAATTATAGTGAAGATTGAAACTTGCAACCCCTCATGTACTAACACATAAAATCAAAATAACAATACAAAGTAGAACACTTTAGATTCAATGTCATAATCAAGACAAATATATTTATGCACCAATTCAGAACATCACAAATAAAGATAACAAGGAGATAGATTAACGAGACAAGTCCATGGTTTTATCATTCAGAGCGAGTTTAGCCTGCAATCACGAGAAAGGAACTAGTTTGTGACTCTAAAAGCAACAAACTTTTTCAGTATTGTAGAACCAATTCTAGTGAAGAAAGGGAGGACATAGCATAATAAGAAGCGTAAACATGTTTTGTGTCTACCAAACTGTACGACCTGGTGGGGGTTGATCATATTTGAAAAATTGACTCGAAAAAGCAGGTTGAGATTCATATTCGGATTTTACTACTTTATCCAGTTGGGTCTTATATAATAATACTCATGGGTATCAGTTTGGGTCCGACTCTTATCTGAGACCTGACTGGGTACCCGAAAAACCGAATCAATACTCTATATCATTTCAAGTTTTATCATTTTGTGTTCATTTTTCAGTTTTATTGTCTCTCTCAGCATAACCCTAAATTTATTTTGCCTTCTCAAACTCAACTTCCAGCTTCCTAAATCAATATCGATTTTAAATCCTCAAATAAAAATCTAGAATCATCAGCGTTATCAAGGAGCCACTCAAAGATAAAGTTATGTAATTGTTGAATCTTAGTTAGTTTATCTTTTTGTTTCATGTAATCAAATTGTTCAATCATTTTTAGTTGAGTAGTTAATTCTAGGGTTATTTAACTAGCGGTGAGGTTTTATGTTTTGATTTTTTCTTACTTGTATGTAAGTAATTGTTGATAAGTAAATATTGGCTATTTTTCTTAAAGCACATAGTCATGAGACGAAACCACAAAAGGATTGGTTCCAACTTTTAAGATTTTGACTTTTTGCATCAAGTTATATAATCGAAATTGCTAAGTGTCAACTATACTGAAGCAAGTGATTAATTAATATTAGTATCAGATACATTTTTTAGTTTAAAGAGTTTGGATCTTACATAGTAGCATCTCTTTTTCTTTTCCTTAAATTCTAAACATGCTAAATAATTTGTTTTCACTTTAGAGGGCTTCTTGTGACCATGATACATAACGAAGAAGATTTTGAAGTTCCAACATCTGGAAATAAAAGGAAGAGGAAATAATCACAAGGAGATAATGATCCTAAGGCAAAAAAAAAAAAAGATACGGTTTTGGGTTTGGGATCACTTCTCAAAACAAAAAGACAATATTGACAAAGTTAATTGCCATTATTGTGGAAAGAGATGGCATATCCAACCAAATCTGGCACATCTAACATGAACATCTACAAGTATCATGTAAGGCTTTTATGGTTTCGGAATCTGCTAATAAATTTAAAGATCATACTGTGTTGGGAACTGAAGGTGATGGTGAACTTAGGCTGTGTAAGGTATTTGAACATGTGGTTAGGGAAGCTACAAATAAGATGTTAGTGATAGCAGAGTTACCTTTAGCGTTTGTGGAGAGTTTACCATGGTGATATTTCTGGTCTAGAGTTCAGTTATACAAGCTTGTTTCCAGGAGAACATCCACAAGAGATATTGTTAAGAAGTATGTCAACAAGAAAGAAAAAATGAAGAAATTTTTTGGACCAAACAAGTAGAGGTTGTCATTAAATACAGACATATGGGTTGCTCCTAGTACAAGTGCTAGTTATATGGTAATAACAACACACTTTATTGATGCTTCATGGCACTTAAAGAAACTTATCATAAGTTTCAAAAATGTTTGTGATCATAAAGGTACAACAATTAGTAAGGTTCTTGTTGATTGTTTAGCTGAGTGGGACATCAAAAGAGTTTTTTCAATAATTGTAGACAATGCCACAACTAACAGTTCAGCAATGAGGAGGTTCAAGACAAAATTCAACAAACTTGGAGATGATGCATTGGTGCTGAAATGTAACTTTTTGCATTTAAGGTGTGCTACTCACATTCTCAACTTGGTTGTGAAGGACGGTCTGCAGGAGATTGAAAATAGTGTGAATGTTATTCGCAATGGTATTCACTTTGCAAGGTTTTCAACACCTAAGCTTGACGCATTTAAGCATCATGTAGAATCAGGAAGAGTTCAAAGAGGAAGTTTGCCTTTAGGTGTGAGAACAAGATGGAATTCCACCTATCTCATGCTAGAGCAAGCTATGAAATTTAGAATTGGATTTAACAAGATGGAGGCTAAAGAAATACCATACAATGATTATTTCAAAGTTATTGTATATGGAAAAAAATAATTGTACCACCTACTAAAGATGATTGGCCTCGAACATCATTTCACAACTTCGAACGCTATTAACGACCGAACCAAAGATGTTCTTGTCTTGGAGAAACAAATCCTTCAGGTTCCTTCATATAAATCTCTTCTACTAAATCTCCATTTAGAAACGCAGTTTTTACATCCATCTCATGTATTTCTAGATCGCGTAAAGCAGTAATACTGACTAACATACATATTAAAGTGATTCTTGTCACGGGAGAATATGTGTCAAAGAAATCTAAACCTTCTTTTTACTAGAAACCTTGTACCACGAGGTGGGCTTTATATTTAACGATAGAGCCATCAGTTTTAAATTTCATTTTAAAAATTTATTTACTATCGAGTGTTTTAAACCCTTGTGGCAGGTCAGTGATTTCATAAATATGATTTTATAGGATGGAGTCCATCTTACCATTAACAGCTTCTTTCCAAAAGCATGATTCAGGTGTGGATATTGCTTCAGAATAAATCCTAGGTTCATTCTCCAAGAGTAGTACCATCCGAAAATCATTACCAAAAGATTTTTCTTTTCGGGCACGTTTACTTATATGAAGTTGAGTAATATGCTCAGGATCTGGTACACTTATACCAGAACTACTCGCCTTATTTTCATCGGGAGAGCTCGGTTCTTCACGTGGCCGTTTCAAAGATTTAATTAGTTTACTCGGAAAACTATCTTCGAAAAATGAAGCATTTCGAGACTTCATTATCATATTTTTGTGGATATCATATATATCTCATTTTCATACCAAAAAGCAATAAGCATTACTATTGTGTGCATAACTGAGGAAAATACAATTGACAGTTTTTGGACCAACATTATCCTTTTTAGGAGGTGGTACCGCAACTTTTGCGAGACACCCCCCACATTTTGATATATATGTATGAAAATTTACCATTCCAAAGCTCATAAGGTTTTTTCGCGTGGCTTTATACGCTATTTTTTAAAAAATATAGCTCGATGTGAGCAAAGCTTCCCCCCATAGATTTTGAGGTATACCAAATTCTTAAATCATAGCATTCATCATTTCTTTGATAGTTTGGTTTTTCCGTTATGCAATGCCGTTAGACTCTGGTGAATAGGGAGCAGTGGTTTGATGGATAATGTCATGTTCTCGACAAAATGCATTAAATGGGCCATCATATTCACCTCATTTATCACTACAAACAATTTTTATAGTTTGTTTTAGTTGATTATCAACTTCAAGTTTGTATTCTTTGAATTTTTCAAGAACTTCGTCCTTACTAAGTAAAAGATATACATAGCAATACTTTGTGTAATCGTCTATAAACGTTACAAAATATTTCTTACCGCCTCGGGTTGGAACAAATTTGAGGTCACACAAACCGGTGTGGATTAGTCTGAGAGGTTTGGTATTCCTTTATGCTTGAAGTGATGGTGTTTTAATGAGTTTTGCTTGAATGTATATCTCACATTTGTCTTTGTTTATTCAACATTTAGGAATGAAATGTATATTCATTAATCGTTCGATTGATTTAGAATTTACATGTCCTAAATGCATGTGCCAATTGTTATAAGACTCAACCACATAAGCAAATGAATTCTTATTAATAGTGGAATCGATTACAACATTTTTGGAGTTTAAAGCTTCATCAAAAACGGTGGACACTCATTACATTCTTTTTGACTAGTCCCCGTGAGACATAATCCTTCCTAATAAACACCATATTCTTCCTAAGGATCAATTCATCAGACAAAAAACTGATGTCAAAGCCATACTTGTTCATCAATGTTCCCGATATCAAATTCTTCCTCATGTTGGTATGTGTTTCACGTTGGAGAGAGTGACCTCCATGCCCGCTGTCATCTTCAAGACCACCTTGTCAGCGCCTTCGATCTTGGAGTGTGAGACGTTTCCCATCAAAAGATGTTTATCGGTGGTGTACTTTTTGTAAGTATTAAACATGTCACGGTCGACACATATGTGTGTCGCAGCACCTATGTCATACCACCACTCTATTGGATTTTCTTCAGCCATGTGTGCTTCGGTGACGACCGCACACAAATCCTCCTCCGTGATGTTTGCTTGGTTTTGTTTGTTGAGATGGAAACGATAATCCGTTATTTTGTGCCCGAACTTCTTGCAATAGTTGAACTTCCCAACAAACTTCGTGTTGGTCATATTGACACCTTGGTAAGCCTTAGGTCCTAAAGGTTTTTGAACATGTTTTGGACCACCATTAGAAGGCCCGACCTTCAATTTACCTTTACGGTTTTACTCGGCCATGTTGGCATTGTGCGCCATCATAAACGAGTCCGACTTCTCATGTTTCAAAAATTCTTTTTGATGCCGTGAAACCATGTTTGGTAAGGTGAGTTTCTTATGTTTGTAGTCGAGGTACCACTTGAAGTCAATCCAGCTTGGTGGTAACTTCTCGATGAAGCAATTAAGAACGAAAAATATCACATATTTTTATCCCCTCTTTTGCAAGCTTATGTACAAGCATCTGAAGCTCATGGACTTGTTCCATGATGGATTTTGAATCCACCATTTTAAAGTCTAGGAACTTTTGTGTAGCAAACTTCCTAGAGTCAACATTGTAAGACCTTTACTTTGCTTCTAAAGCCTCTCAAAGGACCTTTTGAAGTTTTGTACTCTTGGACGACCTTACAAAGGGATCATTCCAAGCGAACTTTGATGTACCCAATACATAGGTAATCATTGTGGTCCCACGCATGAATATTAGCCAATGTGTGTGGGTCGATATTGTCGATAAAAATGGTAGTGTCGTGCTTTGATGACAATCTATTTGAATTAGTTGTCCCATTGAACCTATCGCATGGGATCGCTAGTTGTATAAGTTGGGTATCCATCATAAAGTTATCGTAACAATATGTTTTAAGCCATTCATTTAGACGATTTGAGCACTTGATCTCGTGTTAGGCCTTTAGTGAATGGATCTATTAAGTTATTAACAGACTTAATGTAATCAATTTTTATTACACCACTTAAGGCCAAACTTCTGATGGTTTTGTGTCATCGATGAATGTGAATAGATTTACCGTTACATAGATTATTGTGTGCTTGGGCAATGTTCGATTGACTATCACAATGTACTCTAATAGTAGAGACCGGGTTTTCCCACATAGGAACGTATTCTAAGAAATTATGTAGTCATTATGCATCTTTTGCAGCTTTGTCTAGAGCAATAAACTCGGATTCCAAGGTTGATCGAGCCAATAGAGTTTGTTCAGAAGATTTCTAGGATACTGCAGCACCGCCTAATGTGAAGACATATCCACTAGTAGATTTTGAGTTCTTTCGATCATAAATCCAGTTGGTGTCACTATATCCTTCAAGCACAGCCTGTTCTTTACCGTAGTGCAAGCCAACTCCTACCTGCAGAAAAAAAAGCATGTCCACTGTTATTAGATATTCGAATTTTCTGCCTTCGGGAACGCGGACACAGGTGGTGCATGGCTGTCGTCAGCTCGTGCCGTTAGATCTTTGCAAAATAAATCAAGAAAATAAAGGAAATTTTTTTAACTTTAATTTTTCTTCGTTCTCGACTTAGTTCTTCTGTTTTGTAGATTATTTTTTGTGCGTAGTAGGTTTAAAAATTATTTGTAGTAGGTTTTTAAGGTCTTCGTTGTAGGTTTTTTTCATTTATAAGTTCTTTATTTTAGGTTTCCAAGGTTTTTGTTGTAGGTTTTTTATTTTATTTTATGGTCTTTGTTGTTACTTTCCCGGCTTCAATACTTAATGCACTCGTTTTGTAGGTTTATATGTGTAAGATATCCTTCTCTAATTATAGGTTTAGTTTTACATCTTGTAGGTTTTCATATTTCAATGCTCTCACGTTATCATACAACTGTCTTTGGCATTGTAGGTTTTACTTTACTATATTGTAGGTTTATCTTTACAAGATATTCTTTCCCAATGTCGATTTTCCGTGCCTCTTTTGTAAGTTTTCTTAATTCATCATTCTCATGTTATCATACGACTTAGTTCTTCTGCATTATATATTTTTAGTATATTGTAGGTTTTTTTGCAAGATATTATTTTCCAATGTCGAGTTACTGTTTCAGTGTTGTAGGTTTTCTTTTATAAAACCTATAAGTTGAAAATACTATTTACCCCAAAATTTAAAAACACCTACTTTCTTCTTCTACATATCCGGCGTCGGGAACGACCATTGACATCATTTTTCATCTTCATTCAAGCTATTACTTATTTTATAGGTTTACTTCTCATGTTTCATATGTTTAATTTGCATGTTTTGTAGATCATCGTTTCAAATCCTTAGTTCAAGTATTATTGAGTTTAGACACCTCAAAATAGAAATGACACAAACTGTCAGAAAAAACTCTAGTTACACGTATTTGAAAAAATAATTTTGATAAACCTATAAACATTTAAACAAAACCTACAAAGAATCTAGAAAATAATCTTTTTGAGTTTTAAATTATGTCCACTAGACAATTTTTTGTTTTCTTTTTGTTTACTGTACACATAATTTACTTTATATGTCCACATGAGACATATAAATTCTATCTTTCATTTATGATATAAAATATTGTGACTCACACATGACCTTTAGAGTGTCTCCTTCTATGAGTCTCTTATTTTGAGTCTCTTAACAATAAAAACTATTATTTTAAAATAATATATTTTTGTGATTAAATTTCAACTCTAAGAAAAAATAAGCCAATAATAAAAAAGACAAATAGAAGAAGAGGCTCTTGTTATGGTCTCTTAAGACTATTGTTTAAGAGACTCACCTTCCTCTCTCACTTCTGTTTTCTTTATTTTTTATTTTTTTATTCTTAAGAAACTCATCTAAAAACATTTATTCGAAGTGGTCTTTATTATATTCGTGCATATAAATCCAAACATCAAAGTTAAATATAATTGAAATCTATGCGTCATACTATTACATCAACAGTATATAGGGAAACTAGGTCAAATGTAAATTAGGTTGTTAGATTGAAATTACGAGATTCTCTATAGAAAACCTAAAAACCTAAAAAACTGAATGGTGGATAATAAGATTTCTTTTTTGAAAAACCATATTATCAAAATTCCATATGGTTGAAAACCAGTGTTTTGAAAAATAAAAAACCAAAAACTATGACAAAAACACAACTGTAGATCTAAAATTCAAAAACTGAATAGAAAAACAATATTCATTGTCTTACTACTTTGGCTTTGGTCTCTATTGAAAAATATAGCTTCCGAAAAAATTTAGAATTCTACAGCCTTAAAGCATCTCAACAAGCCCTTAAAACTTCAAATATTGATTTTTTTTTTCAAATTCATAAATTCTCAAAATCTCAAATTTTGAAGTTTCCAATATTAGAACCTCAAATTTCAGGTTTTACTGTTCAAGACTCCAAAACTATTTGACATTTATAATATAGTACCTCTATTTATATGTAGAATTAGTCATAATTTTGTTTAATATAAAATAAGTATATTAATATAAAATCAAATTTTGAAGAAATACTATATAACATCAAAATCAAAGTTTTGATATTATATTTGTAACTCTACAATTCTAGTTTGTGATTGTTGTAGATGTAATTTTGAATTATTTTTAGTTACCATATAATATTGTGTGTAATATGTTATGTATGTTTTTTATTTATTTTTGAAGTTTTATCATTTTTAAAAACTTGATTAGCGATAAGGATTATAATACAAATTACTCATAGTTATAAAGTTTTATTTAAAATCATTGTTGACATTCTTTAACCCTAAAACCTTATTTCGAGGTTTCACTTTCCGCATTGTTGGAGATGTTTTTAGTAAAGTAAAATTTAATTGAAGATAAGTTCACAAATAAAATGAGAAGTGACATCATTTGAAATATCAATCTCTGTATAAGCATCGTTGATAACCTATAAACGATGGCCTACTAATCAAAGCCAATTCTGATCGGATGGTTAAAAATGAAGAAGCATTGTGTAGCATGAGTACTGTACGATGAAAGGATGTATATTTCACTATGAAGTGTTATAGGTTCTCCATTTTCTTCGTTGTAGGTTTACATGTCTCAAGGTATGTAGCTTTACAAGTTATATTTTTTGAACTACATTCTTCTGGTTAAGTTTCTTTAATTTGTTCACTACAAGAAAACATGTTATATTGTGACCGAAATGTTTTGACCAAAATTTTATTCATACTAATTATGACCAAAAATCTATCAATTCTTAACGAATTAAATACTTAATTACTTGGTCATTAGATAATCAAAATATTTGGACCACTCGATATATTATCAAATTATTGTGACCACATTTTGATAATTAATATACATTACTATAAAACAGCTCAACTTTAACCATGATTATAATCATATATTGGTCATAAAAATATTTTGATTAATTTTTTATCAAAACTGAATGGTCAAAGTCAAAATTGAATAATCATATATTGGTCATAAAAATATTTTGATTAATTTTTTATCAAAACAACTGTTTTGACCTATTTATAATTATAATCATAGTCAAAGTTGAGTTGTTTTCTAGTAGTGGTTGTAGATTTTTGGTTTAAATTTTCCTGGTTACGTAGGTTTACAAGTTCTACTTTATTTGATATTTCTCGTATGAAACTATGTACACGCTCGTTTTCTAGGTTTGTGTTTGCATTCTTTATTGGTTAACTTCTCCTTTTTGTAGGTTTGTATTCAAATTTTTTTATGTTTAGCTTTGCAAGATATCTTTCTTTTATGTAAGTTCATATATCAAGCATTATAGGTTTAATTTTTCTTCGTTCTCGACTTAGTTCTCCTGTTTTGTTGGTTTTTATTGTGCATAGTAGGTTTAAAAATTATTTGTAGTAGGTTTTTAAGGTCTTTTTGTAATTTTTTTTCATTTATAAGGTCTTTGTTGTAGATTTTTAAGGTCTTTGTTGTAGTTTTATTTATATATTTCTATGGTTTTTGTTATAAGTTTCCCATCTTCAATACTTAATGCAATCGTTTTGTAGGTTTATATGTGTAAGACATTCTTCTCTAATTATAGGTTTACTTGTACATCCTGTAGGTTTTCATACTTCATCACTCTCATGTTATCATACGATTGGCTTCTGCATTGTACGTTTTACTTTAGTATATTGTAAGTTTTTCTTTACAAGATATTATTTCCTGATGTCGATTTACCATTTTAGTATTGTATGTTTTTCGTGCCTCTTTTGTAAAGTTTCCTAATTCATCGTTCTCATGTTATCATACGACATAGTTCTTATGCATTATATGTTTTTTTGGTATATTGTAGGTTTTCTTTGCAAGATACTATTTCCATTGTCGGGTTATTGTTTCAGTGTTGTAGGTTTTCTTTAATAAAACCTAGAAATTGAAAATACTATTTACCCCAACATGTAAAACACACATACTTTCTTCTTTTACATATACGACGCCAGCAATGACCATTGACATCTTTTTTTATCTTCATTCAAGCTATTACTTATTTTGTAGGTTTACTTCTCATGTTTTGTATATTTAATTTGCATGTTTTGTAGATCTGCGTTTCAAATCCTTAGTTCAAGTATTGAGTTTAGACACCTCAAAATAAAAATTGGACAAACTGTGAGAAAGAACTCTAGTTACACGTATTTGAAAAAATAATTCAGACAAACCTATAAATCTTTAAACAAAACCCACAAAGAATCTGGAAAAAAATCTATATTTTTGAGTTTCAAATTATGTCCACTAGACAATTTTTTTGTTTTATTGTTTATTGTACACATAATTTACTATATATGTCCACATGAAACATTTAGAAAAATTACAATTAAAATCTAAAATCTAATTGGCTTGTCTCTGAATTTACTATGCACTAGATGGTGAATTCGAATTCCACCTAATTCTAATTAGAAAATTTAGACTATAGATGAGGTTGTTGTCGATTCAATGGGTAAACAAAAAAATCTAAAATTTAAATTTGAGAATTGATTAGGAAAGGACATGATTATAAAAACATGATATAAAAGAGATTATAAAAATATAATTGCATAACTATATTAAACATCATTGTAATTTTCTAGTTTTTAATATATATAAAATATCTCAATCACTTTGCCGTCTCTTGCTTCTTTTCTCGTGTCATTTTAGTTCTGTAAGTGAATGGTGATAAAATTTCCTCTATTTTTTATTATTTTAAATAGGGTTTTGTGAAAACAAATCAAAATTACAGTATATTTCAATTTTACCCAAATCATTGCATTACGGCTAGAAAACCGTTACGTCGACACACTAGGCAGAAGAAGTCCAGCGAACAGTACACCGCATCAGTCATCAATATACATTGATACCTTTCTTTTTCTTAAACTTTTATGCAAGTGTACATTGATACTTATGAATGAATTTTATATTATATATACTTCATAATTTTTATACAGATAAATTATATTTTATTAGACATTAGGTTTTTGTTGCTCTCGGCACGACACTATGCAAATCGTATCATGGAATGGTTACGCTAAGTGTGTGTTTTCTTCGGTGTGGTCTAATGCAAATCTCTATATATAGCAATTCAATCTTTCATTAACAATATAAAAAATTGGGTAAAAAATAACTTGATTATTTCAAATATCAAAGTCTGTATAAAAGAAGAGTTTATAACCTCTAAACGAAGGACTACTATTCAAAGCCATTTCTGACCGAACGGCTGATAATGAACAACCATTGTGTATATCGCGAAACAGGTGATCATGAGAGGCGGAAAATCTTTATCGTTGATCGTAGAAAACAGCATAGTATGGTACTTGGTACATAAGAGTAATCGCTCTCATTTGTTTCTTAGCTTTCGTTTTGCGAATTGTCAAAAATAACCCGAAACTTCTATAATTACATGGAAACCCCTCACGAACAAAACATCATTCATATTACAAACACACAGCTGTTTTTAATGGCCCAACTTTTAGAAGCCTACCAATATCAAGCCAGAGAAAAATATCTATTCACTTTTGCAGAAAACGAAGAAGAGATAATTCATATACACTATAATCTTTATAAATTAATAATTTTTATAATATAACAAAATTTTCTTGTTTCAAATTAAACTAATATAAAATTTAATTAAATTAATAAAATAATTACTATTTTAAAATTTTATATAAAATATATAATTCCAATAATATTATAAATTAATAATTATATAAATTTATATATATATATATATGTGCGCGCATAAAAGTAAGTTTATATATTAAAGTATGAACTTTTTGTTAAAGCTCAATTCTATAAAACAGTTATTTATATTTTCAAACTATAATTTCATTAAGTTTTCAAAATCTTTATTGTTTGATTGTAGAAAGAAGCATAGTATGGTACTTGATACATAAGAGTAGTCGCTCTCATTTGTTTTTTAGCTTTTGTTTTGCGAATTGTCAAAAGTAACCCGAAACTTTTATAACTACATGGAAACCCCTCACGAACAAAATATCATTCATATTACAAACACCCGATTATTTTTAATGGGCCCAACTTTTAGAAGCCTGCCAATATCAAGCCAGAGAAAAATATATATTCGCTTCTGCAGAAAATAAAAAAGAGATAATTCATATACACTATAATCTTTATAAATTAATATTTAATAGATTAATAATTTTTGTAATATAAAAATATTTATTGTTCCAAATTGAACTAATATAAAATTTGATTAAATTTAATAAAACAATTATGATTTTATAATTTTGAATAAAAATGTAATTCCAATAATATCATAAATTAATGTTTATCTATATTTATATATATATATATATATATATATATGTATAAAAGTAAGTTGATTTATTAAAGTATGAACTTTTTCTCAAAACTCAATTCTATAAAAAGTTATGTTATATTTTAAAAGTATGATGTTGCAATATAACATGTCGTAAAAAAATCCAAAATTTATTTATATTTTTAAAATTTAAATATGTATCGTTTTTATTGTAATGGTATCATAGATTGTTGAAATAAAATAGTTGAGGTCATTAATATCTTTCTAAATTAATAATTTTTTAAAATCCTAACATTATTAATTTATACAAGTTTGTTCATAATATGTAGATCAAACTCTAAAGCTTAATAAAACGGTTGAGACGCTACAAATTACATGGGTTATACCGTAGTAATCCATTTATCATTTTACTACAAAATAACGTACGAGTTACACATATATGGATATATCTTTTCTATAAAAGATTAAGACTTGTGATATTTTATTATATCAACAATTTAGAATCGTGAACCACTGGTCCCAACTACAGGTTGGGTGTAACAACATTGTACAAGGAAAACGTGGGTTAAGTTAAGACCAAAATATCATATACCAACCAAGAGTATAAGCAGGTCCCCTCTACGGTATGCTTTATGTATATATAAAACAAACAAAAAAAAAGATTTTGGCTCAACCCCATAAAAATAATATATTATTAAAACAGAAAACCGTGATCTATTGGAGTGGATTTTGTTTTAGATTTTCATACAAAGAATATAACAAAAAATCTCAATCACTTTGTTATTTTCTTATCAACAATTGGATATCTATTGTTCAAATGTTTCCCTAAAAACTAATTACATATAATTTTAATAAAACGTGATGTATTAGAATAGATTTTGTTTAGGTTTTCATAAAAGCAAATGAACAAAAAGTCGCAATCACTTTGTTTTTCTTTCAACAATTAGAATTAGAGTGGTACTACATAGTCTAAAACACAAACATTTTCTTAAAATCTCAAATAATATCGCGTGGTTGATATGTGATACTCTCTAATCAAACAGTGGTTAAAAAATAACATATATAGGCTTAATCATTTTACCACATGCACTTCTACTTTTGTTTCTTTTTCCATCTTATTTTTTCTACTCCATTTTTTGAGGCTAGTAGTGGTAAATTGCCTATTTCTTCTATTTTAAATAGTGATAATATCAAAATAACCCTTACCTTTTAGAAATGATTGGAAAAACACAAAAATAACATATTTAAACTTTTTGTTGTCTTCCAATTTTTAGTCCTAAAAATCCATACAATCTTGCATCTATTGAATTGATTAATAGAGGTTAACGAGATTAGTTTGCTACGTCAAGTCACTTAAAACAAAGTGAATTGGGGTGATTAAGTCTTCTTCGTATCAAGTCATCATTCGTATAATTATCTTTATACTTTAGGGTGTTGTATAAAGTATAGTTTTTATATTATGTAATCGAATAGACGAGATTGAAATAGTCATGTTTGTATGTACGTCTTTGAGTGGAAGAATGTCTTTCAAAGACATAACCCTTAGTAAATAAGTGTTTTCTGATATACAATTACTCAGTTTTTATAATTAAGAAAATATGTTTTTGGTTTTTATAAAAAACGTAAAATCTAACAAAAGGGAAAATTATCATTGTGGGACACAAACAAAATTATCGATATTCAAAAGAGAACTAAATTATAATTTGTTGTTGTCCAATCCTAAACATTTTAAAATATCAGTCTTATAACATGTGCGTTAATTGTATATGTGCATATAATATTATTATATTAAAAATAGTGGATAAGTAATAAAGGGAGGACTAGTGAGTTTGATAGCGCAAAGCGGGATGCCCAAAAGTTCACCAGACTATAGATGACAGTTGATATTAATTGTAATCTTCTTGCAAAGGATACCAATTTGTTTGCCCAACAATTGAGTTTCGATTTAACTTGGTCCAATAGAGGAGAGTAATCATTTTGTCTCTGCTTCCCGCTATAATAGGGGAAGACAAAGATATCTGACTGGCAGACAACCCAATTGGAATCCCATGGAGCTTATTTCATCCACCAAATTCGTAGAGACACCAGTCAAGAAGAGAGTGGATTTTTCCTTATTCATTCTCAAACCTGATATTTTTTGGAAGATGTCAAGGACTGCTTGCAATGTTTTGGAGAGAGTCCTTACTTCCATCAAAGAAAATCAATAGGTCATTTGCGAATGCTATGTAGAAATCTCCGGGTTTTTTCCTAGCGGATGATACTTTATGTTCCCATTTTCAAATTGTCGCTTCAAAAAATTAGAGAAGACATATGTCGCCATGACAAATGAAGCCGGAGATAACGAGTTTCCTTGTCTCAATCTGTTAGATCTCTTGAAATATCCACGGAGAATTTGTTCACATTGTCTGAGAATGAAGTGGTGGTTATACATTGGTCAACCCAAGTAATCATCCAGTCATGAAAGTTCTTTGCTGAGAGAAGGTGATGCAGAAAATCCCACCCATGTGTATAAAATCAAGTTTTATTCGAATAACTCATAACTTTTAATAATTATAGAAAAATATCAAAACCAATAACACACAACTTTATTAAAATTTTCAAAAGTCAAGATTGAATAACATGAAACTTTAAAATATTATAACTGTTTATAAATCATAGAACCAGTAAACCCCTTACTTAGTTTTCATCGTAAAGTATTTGATTTAATATATTGCTTATTATTATTTTTAGTAACTTGATAATAATAATAATTATTATTATATTGCATATTAATTTATGAAAATTAATGATCATCTTGCATATGTTGTCTCGTGTAAATTTGGTGATAGAAAATCCCATGCATGTACATTTTGGCCATAAGCATTTCTTAGTTTATTTAGAGTTATTATAGGACATAATGTATAACTTATCTTGCAACACTACTATACAAACTAGTCTTCATTTATAATAATATTCGAAACTACAAGAATTCCATTTCTACTTATTGATAAAACATATCCCTCTGACATAGCTAGAGGTCTTTATTACATTATATATGTAGATGGATCTTCTTGGCTTCGAACATCATTTTAAACGTTATCAATGACTGAACCAAGGATGTTTTTGAAATCGGCCTTTTCACTGACTGTATCGTCACAGTCAATAAATTGATAGTCAACCATGAGATGGCCTAGTGCATTGCCATGACCATCACTATCCACCAGATTGAACATCTCTTTATCCAGATCCAATCCTCCAGTGCCACATTCGTCCACTATTCTCAACTTTAGTACTACTGCATCTGCCCCTCTATTCGTCACCTGCATCCATTTAGACCCACCGGTTCAGTCACTATCCTCTAACCGGTTATAAAATTGAATTGCAACATGCATATACATAATATATAGACACTCTCTCCATACATAGGCAAAACGAAAAAGAGAAGGTTATGTGTTAATTTGGTGTACAGATTACATTGCTTATAATTTTTGTTTTGTGGTTTTGTAATTTTTTTGAGGTAAAAGATAAAGTTAGAAAGATGATGAGTTAGAAATTTGTTTTCGCACAAAACTAAAAAAATGTAGAAAAGATAGCTAATTGATTGGAGAAGTGTGTTAAGTCAGAAGATTAAATCCATATAAGAAGTCGTGTATGCCCGTGTAAAATTGTTTAGGATTTAAACGGTGAGTTTGAATTATGAATCGGATCTTACCGATCAAATTACTAACAAAAGAAATGATTAGTTGATTACCCTTAGGCACTTGCCGCAAGCTTCTTGACCACGAGGACCCTCTGGTCCACAGAAACCGGTCCAGCCATACTTGCTCCGCCATGCATAAGGCTTATCAGCGTCTAACTTAGAGCATTCAGTTTTCACGGCATTCAAATCATAGTTATGCTGCTTCGCATTGTAGTTGGCCCAAAAAGCGGTTACATTCGACGCGCTAGGTCCGGTCCAACAGTTGCTCTGGCAATCGTTTTTAGGCAAACAGTACTTCTCATCGAGGCCACAGTAGCCACGCTTGCTGCAACACCTGTGGTCGTAGCAAGTCCGACCACCTTTTTGACTGCCGCATCGTTCATCATCATTGGACTTCAGTCCCGAAGTGTATGATAATAGTATCATGATCATAGTTATGCTAAGTATAATCTTCATGAGTGATAGCTCTTTTTTTTGGTGTGGTCTAATGCTGTAAAGCATAAACTCTATATATAGTAGTTTTATCTTTTCTTTAATAATATAAAATATTCAGAAAAAAGAAACATGTGTTTCATACGTGAACTTTTTTAATTGTATACGTGTACTTCCATGCATAAAAGTTTCATATAATTGAAATTATTTGTCATACTGTTAAATCAAGGGAAATTTGAGTGTATAACAAGGAGATTTTTACAAATTTTATGACTATTTTATCACTATTTCCTATTCTACTTCATCTCTCCTCCCTCCTTCATCAACGGGGCCTTCTTCTTTCTATTGTTTTCTTCTTCTTCTTCTATTTCTTCTGTCTTTTGAAATTTTTGGTCGAATTATATTTAACTTTTGTTTTCATGGTTGAAATTGAATTCTGAAAATTGGCAGTTTTCGATTAGGTTGTGTTTGGTCAATTTGGCGATAATTAGAGAGAAGATTTGTTTTAGTCATATCGGTGACGACAATATTTATAATGATGACGGAGTGGCTAGTGTCGGTTGCGATAATACGACATCAAAAATGTATTTATGGCGAGCATGTTGGTGGTGGTGATGATGTTGGTGCTGATATCAGTGACAAAACTAAGATCACTTATCCAATGTGACCATGACCTATTATAAGTTATCGAATAATTATATTAATGCTAACATAGAACTGTAGCAGGTAATAAATGTATTAACAAGTAATAGTTATAAATTAACGGGTGATAAATATCTATTCTGATAAAATATGCATTAACGAGTAACATATTTTAAGTTAATAAATAATAAATATGTCTTCTATATAAACGGATATTATATTTATGTTACCATATAATATATGAGTTAGCTAAATACAATATAGTTTATCGGGTATTAAATTTCTAAGTTAGCAGCTAATAAATATGTTATTTATGTAAAAAATATATTAACGATTATTATATATCTATGTTAGTGATTAATAAATGTGTTATCTAAATATAATATGGATTACCGAGTAATAATTATATTAACAGGTAATATATTTAAATTAGCGGATAATAAATATGTTATCAAAATAAATAAAAAAGTGTATTAACAGATATTTTAATTAAGTTAGTTGATAATAAATATGGCATATTCGTCCATATAAATTATTGGGTAACAAACAAACAAGATCGTTAAATGTTGCATTTAATACTCTTATTATTTTCTTAATATTCACCTATCTATTATTATTCTCTTAATTAGTTATTTTCATGGATATACACTTAATTAACCCTTAAATCAATTTTAGAAAAAAAATGGGTAAAATGTAAGTTTAGGGTTTTAGATCATCAAATAAACTTTAAGAAAACTGGTTTTATAATCGTAATTACCAATCATGAATTTTGAATTTATGTACATTATACATTTCGGAAATTAATGTTAGAACGAGAAGTTAAATTTTTGACTGCAAAAGAAAACTAGAAGTAACTTTATTTCAAATATCAATGTCTATATAAAAGAAGAGCTTAGACCATTTCCACAAAGGGTTCTTAAATATAATTGACAAGTTAAGAACCACAAATTATGATTTAAAAATTTTGGGCCTCCAATGCTAGAACCCTAATTGGAGTTCTTAGAAAAAACAAAACCAACAGAACTAATGTCAACATTTGTTTCACCAATTTAAGATCAAACTGAAGTTAAACAGACTCTAGCATTGCATTAAACATAACCAAACATATTACAATATGCAAAACAGACTCAACAAAGCATTAAACAGACTCCAACAAAGCATTAAATAGACTCCAACTGATGCATAAAACAGACTCCAACAATGCTCGGATAGTCCTCGCTGAAGTGCATCGTTAATGGGAAGAATCCACCTTCCCAATCAGTCAGCAGTAGAGTCATTTAAAACAAGCTATTATTAATTATAGTGAAGATTGAAACTTGCAACCCCTCATGTACTAACACATAAAATCAAAATAACAATACAAAGTAGAACACTTTAGATTCAATGTCATAATCAAGACAAATATATTTATGCACCAATTCAGAACATCACAAATAAAGATAACAAGGAGATAGATTAACGAGACAAGTCCATGGTTTTATCATTCAGAGCGAGTTTAGCCTGCAATCACGAGAAAGGAACTAGTTTGTGACTCTAAAAGCAACAAACTTTTTCAGTATTGTAGAACCAATTCTAGTGAAGAAAGGGAGGACATAGCATAATAAGAAGCGTAAACATGTTTTGTGTCTACCAAACTGTACGACCTGGTGGGGGTTGATCATATTTGAAAAATTGACTCGAAAAAGCAGGTTGAGATTCATATTCGGATTTTACTACTTTATCCAGTTGGGTCTTATATAATAATACTCATGGGTATCGGTTTGGGTCCGACTCTTATCTGAGACCTGACTGGGTACCCGAAAAACCGAATCAATACTCTATATCATTTCAAGTTTTATCATTTTGTGTTCATTTTTCAGTTTTATTGTCTCTCTCAGCATAACCCTAAATTTATTTTACCTTCTCAAACTCAACTTCCAGCTTCCTAAATCAATATCGATTTTAAATCCTCAAATAAAAATCTAGAATCATCAGCGTTATCAAGGAGCCACTCAAAGATAAAGTTATGTAATTGTTGAATCTTAGTTAGTTTATCTTTTTGTTTCATGTAATCAAATTGTTCAATCATTTTTAGTTGAGTAGTTAATTCTAGGGTTATTTAACTAGCGGTGAGGTTTTATGTTTTGATTTTTTCTTACTTGTATGTAAGTAATTGTTGATAAGTAAATATTGGCTATTTTTCTTAAAGCACATAGTCATGAGACGAAACCACAAAAGGATTGGTTCCAACTTTTAAGATTTTGACTTTTTGCATCAAGTTATATAATCGAAATTGCTAAGTGTCAACTATACTGAAGCAAGTGATTAATTAATATTAGTATCAGATACATTTTTTAGTTTAAAGAGTTTGGATCTTACATAGTAGCATCTCTTTTTCTTTGCCTTAAATTCTAAACATGCTTAATAATTTGTTTTCACTTTAGATGGCTTCTTGTGACCATGATACAGAACAGAAGAAGATTTTGAAGTTCCAACATCTCGAAATAAAGGGAAGAGGAATCACAAGGAGATAATGATCCTAAGGCAAAAAAAGAAGATACGGTTTTGGGTTTGGGATCACTTCTCAAAACAAAAAGACAATATTGACAAAGTTAATTGCCATTATTGTGGAAAGATATGGCATATCCAACCAAAAATATGGCACATCTAACATGAAAAAACATCTACAAGTATCATGTAAGGCTTTTATGGTTTCGGAATCTGCTAATAAATTTATAGATCATACTGTGTTGGGAACCTTTTATGGTTTCAGAGTTACCTTTAGCGTTTGTGGAGAGTTTACCATGGTGATATTTCTGGTCTAGAGTTCAGTTATACAAGCTTGTTTCGAGGAGAACATCCACAAGAGATATTGTTAAGATGTATGTCAACAAGAAAGAAAAAATGAAGAAGATTTTTGGACAAAACAAGTAGAGGTTGTCATTAGCTACAGACATATGGATTGCTCCTAGTACAAGTGCTAGTTATATGGTAATAACAACACACTTTATTGATGCTTCATGGCAGTTAAAGAAACTTATCATAAGTTTCAAAATTGTTTGTGATCATAAAGGTATAACAATTAGTAAGGTTCTTGTTGATTGTTTAGCTGAGTGGGACATCAAAAGAGTTTTTTTAATAATTGTAGACAATGCCACAACTAACAGTTCAGCAATGAGGAGGTTCAAGACAAAATTCAACAAACTTGGAGATGATGCATTGGTGCTGAACTGTAACTCTTTGCATTTAAGGTGTGCTACTCACATTCTCAACTTGGTTGTGAAGGATGGCCTGCAGGAGATTGATAATAGTGTGAATGTTATTCGCAATGGTATTCACTTTGCAAGGTTTTCAACACCTAAGCTTGACGCATTTAAGCATCATGTAGAATCAGGAAGAGTTCAAAGAGGAAGTTTGCCTTTAGGTGTGAGAACAAGATGGAATTCCACCTATCTCATGCTAGAGCAAGCTATGAAATTTAGAATTGGATTTAACAAGATGGAGGCTAAAGAAATACCATACAATGATTATTTCAAAGTTATTGTATATGGAAAAAAATAATTGTACCACCTACTAAAGATGATTGGCCTCGAACATCATTTCACAACTTCGAACGCTATTAACGACCGAACCAAAGATGTTTTTGAAATCGTGCTTCCCATTGACTTCATCATCATTATTACAGTCAATAAATTGGTAATCAACATCGATATGGCCTTGATAATAGCCATTTCCATCGGTATCAAATTTCTTAAACATGTCAACATCAAGATTTAATCCTCCAAGGCTTATCAGCGTTCTTTTTAGAGCATTCAACACACACAGTATTAAAATCGTAGTTATTCTCCGTCGCACTATAGTTGTAATACTAAGCGTTTACATTTGACCCGCTAGGTCCATTCCAACAATGGCTCTTGCAGACTAATCAGACAAGCAGTACTTCACCTCAATGCCTCAGTAGTTGAACATGTTGTAAGGCTCATATATAAGACTTATAATTAATCAAATCATGTAACAATAAAATCAAACCAATCAATAATCCTAAAAATAATTTAAGGTAAAAATACAAAACTTTGAAATTAATCTAAATATGTTGCAAAGAAAAGCCAAGAGGTGAAGTCAAGAGATAACTGTTTTTCCTGAATCCAAAAGAGCTCCCACGGTGAGGTGGTAATTTGAGCCTATGAATCCCAAGATACAATCACCAATAAGACTATAAATGTTTCACTCTATTATAGAATCTATGAACCAAGAACACTACTTTGTACTCTCTTAATAAAAACTTACTTTGTGGGGGGTAAGAAAAAATTGAGTGCCTTTTTGATCAAAATACCAAGACTATATATAGAGTTAACAGAGACATGAATGACAAATCTTTTGAAATTATTTAATAGAAAATATTTTTGAGTTACAAATTTGTAACAATAATAATTTCAATAGCATTATGACTTTTATTTCTCATTTAAGTTAAAGTTCGAACAATCCCTCACATAAATAGAAATACGACACATTAAAGAAAGAAGCGACGAAATCTATAGACGTTAAAGAAAACAATGACTCGATAAACATGATAAAAACAACTGACGAGAGTATAGACGAAAAACATTGTATTTAAGCTGGTAGTATTTTTCAACTTTGAACCAGTCATACTTAATATTTGTTGGGTTTACTTGGCCAGAAAGTGAACATGATGTCTTGAACTTTCAAGATTTTTATGTAAACAGAGACAACGGTTATAACGCTGTGTTATTTCTAGTTGATTATTAGGTTCTCTATTGTGTTCATTGTAGTTTTAAACTTTTTTGGTATCTTCGTGAGTGAACTTAGAAAGTTTTGCATCGATAAATTCTCCTAGAAACGGTCTCATTTCACACTCACTAGGTGATTTGTGTGATAGTTTTGTTGTAACAAGTAGCATTTGCGACTCCATTGATATTTCAAAGCTATTTGATCATTAAAAGCATTGCTTAACCTTGATATTTATTTTTAGAAACGACGATTGTCGATAAAAATGGTAGTGTCGTGCTTTGATGACAATCTATTTGAATTAGTTATCCCATTGAACCTATCGCATGGGATCGCTAGTTGTACAAGTTGGGTATCCATCATAAAGTTATCGTAACAATATGTTTTAAGCCATTTCATTTAGACGATTTGAGCACTTGATCTCGTCTTAGGCCTTTAGTGAATGGATCTATTAAGTTATTAACAGACTTAATGTAATCAATTTTTATTACACCACTTAAGACCAAATGTCTGATGGTATTGTGTTATCGATGAATGTGAACAGATTTACCATTACATAGATTATTGTGTGCTTGGGCAATGTTCGATTGACTATCACAATGTACTCAAATAGTAGAGACCGTGTTTTCCCACATAGGAACATCTTCTATGAAATTATGTAGTCATTATGCATCTTTTTCAGCTTTGTCTAGAGCAATAAACTCGGATTCCAAGGTTGATCGAGCCAATAGAGTTTGTTTAGAATATTTCTAGGATACTGCAGCACCGCCTAATGTGAAGACATATCCACTAGTAGATTTTGAGTTCTTTCGATCATAAATCCAGTTGGTGTCACTATATCCTTCAAGCACAGCCTTTTCTTTACCGTAGTGCAAGCCAAAACTTTTAAAATATTGTAAATAATCCAATACTCTCGTTATGCCCTTCTAGTGTTTATGATCGGGATTACTGGTATAACGACTTAACATTGACTGCATGTGTTAAATCTGATACAGTACAATTAGTCAAGTACATGAGACTACTAATGACACGCACATACCCAATTTGTGAGACTGCTTCACCCGAATTTTTGGTTTGGTGAAGATGAGGGTCCGCATGAGTTTTTGCACTACCATTTGTGTAACTTTTAAAACGTTGCATAATTTTTTCTACATAATGAGTTTGTGACAAAGTGTAACCATCAGAGGTACGTGTGAGCTTAATCCCCAGAATGACACTGGTAAGACCCATGTCTTTCATGTCAAATTGGGTACTAAGCATGTTCTTAGTTTGTTGGATTATGTCTTTGGTGCTACCGGGAATTAGCATGTCATATACGTAGAGACACAGCAAAACATATGCACTCTGAGTTTGTTTAAAGTATATGCACTTATCACATTAATTGATTTGAAACCCATTTGTCATCATGACGTTGTCAAATTTTTCATGTCATCGTTTTGGTGCTTGCTTAAGCTCGTACAATGTTTTGACAAGACGGAAAACTTTATGTTCTTGTCTTGGAGAAACAAATCCTTCAGGTTCCTTCATATAAATCTCTTCTACTAAATCTCCATTTAGAAACGCGGTTTTTACATTCATCTCATGTATTTCTAGATCGCGTAAAGCAGTAATACTGACTAACATACATATTAAAGTGATTCTTGTCACGGGAGAATATGTGTCAAAGAAATCTAAACCTTCTTTTTACTAGAAACCTTGTACCACGAGGTGGGCTTTATATTTAACGATAGAGCCATCAGTTTTAAATTTCATTTTAAAAATTCATTTACTATCGAGTGTTTTAAACCCTTGTGGCAGGTCAGTGATTTCATAAATATGATTTTGTAGGATGGAGTCCATCTTACCATTAACAGCTTCTTTCCAAAAGCATGATTCAGGTGTGGATATTGCTTCAGAATAAATCCTAGGTTCATTCTCCAAGAGTAGTACCATCCGAAAATCATTACCAAAAGATTTTTCTTTTCGGGAACGTTTACTTATACGAAGTTCAATAACAGGCTCAGGATCTGGTACACTTATACCAGAACTACTCGCCTTATTTTCATCGGGAGAGCTCGGTTCTTCACGTGGCCGTTTCAAAGATTTAATTAGTTTACTCGGAAAACTATCTTCAAAAAATGAAGCATTTCGAGACTTTATTATCATATTTTTGTGGATATCGTATATATCTCATTTTCATACCAAAAAGCAATAAGCATTACTATTGTGTGCATAACCAAGGAAAATACAATCCACAGTTTTTGGACCAACATTATCCTTTTTAGGAGGTGGTACCGCAACTTTTGCGAGACACCCCCACACTTTGATATATTTCTACGAAGGTACATTACCATTCCAAAGCTCATAAGGTTTTTTCTCGTGGCTTTATACGGTATTTTTTTTAAAATATAGCTCGATGTGAGCAAAGCTTCCCCCCTTAGATTTTGAGGTATACCAGATTCTTAAATCATAGCATTCATCATTTCTTTTATAGTTTGGTTTTTGCGTTATGCAATGCTGTTAGACTCTGGTGAATAGGGAGCAGCGGTCTGATGGATAATATCATGTTCTCGACAAAATGCATTAAATGGGCCATCATATTCACCTCATCTATCACTACAAACAATTTTTATAGTTTGTTTTAGTTGATTCTCAACTTCAAGTTTGTATTCTTTGAATTTTTCAAGAACTTCGTCTTTACTAAGTAAAAGATATACATAGCAATACTTTGTAACCGTCTATAAACGTTACAAAATATTTCTTACCGCCTCGGGTTGGAACAAATTTGAGGTCACACAAACCGGTGTGGATTAGTTTAAGAGGTTTGGTATTCCTTTATGCTTGAAGTGATGGTGTTTAAGTGAGTTTTGCTTGAATGTATATCTCACATTTGTCTTTGTTTATTCGACATTTAGGAATGAAATGTATATTCATTAATCGTTCGATTGATTTAGAATTTACATGTCCTAAATGCATGTGCCAATTATTATAAGACTCACATAAGCAAATGAATTCTTATTAATAGCGGAATCGATTACAACATTTTTGGAGTTTAAAGCTTCATCATTACGGTGGACACTCATTACACTCTTTTTGACTAGTCCCCGTGAGACATAATCCTTCCTAATAAACACCATATTCTTCTTAAGGATCAATTCATCAGACAAAAAACTGATGTCAATGCCATACTTGCTCATCAATGTTCCCGATATCAAATTCTTCCTCATGTTGGTACGTGTTTCACGTTGGAGAGAGTGACCTCCATGCTCGCTGTCATCTTCAAGACCACCTTGTCAGCGCCTTCGATCTTGGAGTGTGAGACGTTTCCCATAAAAATATGTTTGTCGGTGGTGTACTTTTTGTAAGTACTAAACATGTCACGGTCGACACATATGTGTGTTGCAGCACCTATGTCATACACCACTCTATTGGATTTTCTTCAGCCATGTGTGCTTCGGTGACGACCGCGCACAAATCCTCCTACGTGAAGTTTGCTTGGTTTTGTGTGTTGAAATGGAAACGATAATCCGTTATTTTGTGCCTGAACTTCTTACCATAGTTGAACTTCCCAACAAACTTTGTGTTGGTCATATTGACACCTTGGTAAGCCTTAGGTCCTAAAGGTTTTTGAAAATATTTTGGACCACCATTAAAAGGCCCGACCTTTAATTTACCTTTACGGTTATACTCGGCCATGTTGACATTGTGCGCCATCATAAACGAGTCCGACTTCTCATGTTTCAAAAATTCTTTTTGATGCCGTGAAACCAAGTTTGGTAAGGTGAGTTTCTTATGCTTGTAGTCGAGGTACCACTTGAAGTCAATCCAGCTTGGTGATAACTTCTCGAGGAAGCAATTAAGAACGAAAAATATCACATATTTTATCCCCTCTTTTGCAAGCTCATGTACAAGCATCTGAAGCTCATGGACTTGTTCCATGATGGATTTTGAATCCACCATTTAAAAGTCTAGGAACTTTTGTGTAGCAAACTTCCTAGAGTCAACATTGTAAGACCTTTACTTTGCTTCTAAAGCCTCTCAAAGGACCTTTTGAAGTTTTGTACTCTTGGACGACCTTACAAAGGGATCCTTCCAAGCGAGCTTTGATGTACCCAATACATAGGTAATCATTGTGGTCTCACGCGTGGATATTAGCCAATGTGTGTGGGTCGATATTATCTGGAAGAAGCACAGGTCTATCCTCAGTTAAGTATCGTGCCAATTTTAAAATGTTGTCAAAAAGAACATCTTGTCTTGTCATTCATTAAAATTTGTACCAAAGAATTTCTAAGGCGTGACAATGGCATTTGGAACCACGGGTTCTTACACAAATAATGGCGGACCACTCCCCGAGGATGTTAACTCATTAGTTTGTTTTAGTGCAATGGGGATGTGTCGAGATTGACCATATGGGTATCGTTGTTATTCAATGTCATACGTTTCTAGTGAACAGAAAAAAATAAAAAAAAAATAAGAAGGGGAAAAGGGCAGATCATAAATAATAGAAGAAATGATTTACGAAAATTAAACAAGTAATAAACGTAAATAAAAGGCAAGTGATAAATAAAATAAATAAATAAAAAGATGAATATTTATTTATTTATTATTATTTAAGTGTGTCGATTAAATTTTATACACAAAAGAAAAACAAATTCTAAAATATTTGATCCATATAAAAAGATGAATAATAATGAATAACACAATAATAATCTATTTTCATTTTTCAAAGATTTGTTCACGAAAAAACAACAAAACAAACTCGGTTTTCCTTTGTAAAATCAAAAAAAATGATTGATTTGATTCTCAGATCTTTTGTATTTAGAATGTAAGGCTCATATATAAGACCAATAATTTATCTAAGCACATAATGATAGAATCAAACCAATCAATAATTCTAAGAACAATTTAAGGAAAAAATACAAAACTCTGAAATTGAAATCTAAATATGTTGCAAAGAAAACCAAGAGGTGAAATTAAGAGATAACTCTTTTTCCTGAATCCAAAAAAGCTCCCACAGTGAGGTGGTAATTTGAGCCTATGAATCTCATGATACAATCACCAATAAAACTATAAAAGTTTTACTCTTTTAGAGAATCTATGAACCAAGAACACTACTTTATACTTTCTTAATAAAAACTTACTTTGTGAGGAAAAAGAAAAGGTTGAGTGTCTTTTTGATCAAGAGACCAAGAATATATATATATATATAGTCAAGAGAGCCATGAATGACAAACTTATGCAATTATTGCACATTTTTATAAAATAATTTTCTTTAATAAAAAACATTTTGGAGTTATAAATTTGTAACAATAATTGTAATAGCATTATTCAATTTCTTTTTAAAATTAAAGTTCCAACACATGCTGCAGCACTTGTTGTCGCGGCAAGTCTTACCATTGGCTAAATAACCGCATCGTTCATACGGCTCCTTTGCCGAAATGTATGATACAAATACTAGAATCATGGTTATGCTAAATATGATCTTCATGATTTATAGGTTTTTGTGTTTTCTTTGGCGTGGTCTAATGCTGCTAATGCATAACTCTATATATAGCAGTTCCATCTTTTATTTATGATATTAAAATGTGTGCGCAAGTTAGAGATAACGTACTTAAATATATATATATATATATATATGTAGGCGCAAATTAAAGATAACGTATTGGCGCATGAGCTTCAAATATATGTTTCACACGGTTATATCAACTTAGGAGAAATTAGGTTGCTAGATTCTGAAAATACCCACTACAAGAAAAAGGGTCATTTGCTAGGGAAACTTGCGACACCAAAATGGTGTCGCAAAAATGCTATGCCATTGCGACATCCTTGCGAGGCCAAAGTGGGCATCGCAATGGCCTAGCAAACTTGCGAGGCCGAGAAAATGTCGCAAGTTTGCGATGTCATTGCTAGTCGTTTGCGACACTATTGCGAGGCACGTTAGTGTGTCGTAAATCCATTGCAAACTTGCGACGTTGTCGCGAGACATTTTCGCCATCGCAGATTTGCTACATATTTGCGTGGTTTCTGCGTGTGCCTTTGGCGACATCGCAAATCCGTAGCAGACCTTTAGAATTTCCCTATAAATATCCCCCACATGACATTTTTTATTGACACCAAACAAGAACTAATAAGAGAGAGAATCAAGAGAGAGAAATTGTCTTCCAAAAAATTTAAATAAATTACGATTCGGGAAATAATGACGTCAGAACATGAAGTGTTCACTTTACGACGATGGATGTATAACAGAAGGGATATTGAGACTGGAGAAGTGACGAAGGAGTTCCGAGAGGGGTTGCGGGCATTTATAAATCAGGCTGCAAATAACCCACATACTCCAAATGATGGTAACATTTTTTGTCCATGTTTAAAGTGCGGGAACAAGAAATATTTGAATATCGATATGGTAAAAAGACACGTTTATAATAGAGGATTTACTCCAAACTATTATGTCTGGTTTTCGCATGGGGAAGGATATAGTATGGGTGGTGAAAGTAGTAATATGGGTGCTCGTGGTAATGATCTAGGGAGTCAAGAATATGCTAATAACGACTATGGTGGTAGTATGTTTGAAAACTACGCTCATCTACAAGGAAATATGTCACATGATATGGTTACAGATGCATATCATGGGTATTTTCCTGGTGTTGTTGAAAATATTACGGAAGAACCTAACCCGGAAGCAAAACAATTTTATGATATGCTAGATGCTGCTAATCAACCCATCTATGAGGGATGTAAAGATGGTTTATCTAAACTATCATTAGCATCTAGGCTAATGTCTATTAAAAGTGAAGGAAACATAAGCGAGAGAAGTATGAATCAATTTGCTGATTTGCTTAAAGAGTATTTGTCGGAAGATAATAATTCTGCTGCGAGTTATTATGAAATGCAGAAAGTGGTTGCGGGTCTAGGCTTACCATCTGAAATGATAGATGTTTGTAGTGAAAATTGCATGATTTTTTGGAAAGATGATGATAAGCTGCAGGAATGCCGTTTTTGTGGAAAGCCAAGATACCGTGCAACGAACGGAAGGACGCGTATCCCGTACAAACGTATGTGGTACCTTCCAATCACTGATAGGCTGAAACGATTATATCAATCGGAGAGAACCGCATCTGCAATGAGATGGCATGATGAACATAAAGTAAAAGATGGGGAGGTTACACATCCTTCAGATGCAAAGGCGTGGAAACATTTTCAAGCGGTGCATTCTGACTTTGCTAAAGAGTCAAGGAATGTATATCTAGGTTTATGCACTGATGGATTTAGCCCATTTGGTTTATCCGGTAGACAATATTCTCTATGGCCTGTCATATTGACACCATATAATCTTCCACCGGATATGTGCATGAGAAGAGAATTTTTATTTATGGCTATTCTAGTGCCAGGTCCTAGTCATCCGAAGCGTTCCCTCGATGTGTTCTTGCAACCTCTGATACACGAGCTTAAGCAGTTATGGTATAGGGGTATATGCACATTCGATTACGCGCAGAAGCAGAATTTCAATATGCGCGCTGTTTTGTTGTGGACAATAAGTGACTTCCCGGCGTATGGTATGTTATCAGGATGGACGACCCATGGAAGGCTATCTTGTCCATATTGTATGGGTTGGTCAGATGCATTTCAATTAAAGCATGGGAATAAATCATGTTGGTTTGACTGTCATAGGCGGTTTTTGTCAATGCATCATCCATATAGAAGGAACAAGAAATTGTTCAAGAAAAATAAGGTTGTGCGTGTTCCTCCACCAACATACATGTCAGGCAGTGAAGTGTTGGAGCAAATAGATTATTATGGTGCTCAAGAAACATGTGAACATGGGGGAAATTGGCACGTGGTAGGAAACATGCCTGACGGATACGGTGAATCTCATAATTGGCACAAGAAGAGTATCTTTTGGGAACTCCCGTATTGGAAAGATCACTTGTTACGGCACAATCTTGATCCGATGCACATTGTTAAAAACTTTTTTGACAACGTGATGAATACGATTTTAAATGTACAGGGCAAAAGTAAAGATAATTTGAAAGCTAGGTTGGACTTGGCCGAAATTTGTGCAAGACCCGAACTACATATCACAACGGATGGAAAGCAACCAATTCCGATATTCCGTATGTCAGGAGAAGCTAAACAAGCGTTGTTTAGTTGGATTTCTTCAGATGTCAAGTTTCCGGATGGCTACGTGTCTAAATTTTCAAGGTGTATAGAGCAAGGGAAAAAAATCTCTGGTATGAAGAGTCACGATTGTCATGTATTCATGCAGCGACTTCTTCCTTTCGCATTACTTGAGCTGCTTCCAACTATCGTCCATGAATCAATCGCCGGTAAATGATTTTTTTGATTTGATTTGTTTAATTTTTCTTAGTATTACATTGATTGGCTATTAATAATAATTTTATTACATTTAGGGATCGGTGCATTTTTTAGGGATCTGTGTACCCGAACACTAACATTGGATGGCATTGCTCAATTAGAAAGTAACATTCCATTGTTACTTTGTAATTTGGAAAAGATCTTTCCTCCTGCATTTTTTGACGTGATGAAACATCTCCCAATCCACCTACCACACGAAGCTGCCCTCGGTGGGCCCGTACAATTTAGATGGATGTACCCGTTTGAGAGATTCATGGGCCATCTTAAAAGGAAAGTTAAAAACCAAGCAAAAGTGGAAGGATCGATTGTGGCTGGAAGTCTAATTGAGGAAACATCACATTTCACATCGTATTACTTTAGTCCAGCCGTTCAAAGTAAAAGAACCCAAGTAGGGCGATACGACGATGGAGGAGTTGCAACATCATATGCAATTGCGGTTCCTGAAATATTTCGTCAGGTAGGGCGGCTTGGTGGGAAGTTAAAGGAAGATTATTGGGAAAATCACACGTACTCTCGTGTAGCTCACACGTACATACTGCGAAATTGTGAAGACGTGATGCCATTTGAGAGGTATTTTGTTAAAATATTTTATATACTATTGTTTATTGATGTACATATAATTCATACGTGATATATTTGCAGTGAGTTTGACAACCAGATACGTGAAGCATTTCCCAACTTGACAACCAGATACGTAGATAATTTTTAGGAATTTTTAGATAATTATTAGGGATTTTTCGGTATTTTTAGGAATTTTCGAAATTTTAGGAATTTTCGGAATTTTGCGGAATTTTTCGGAAATTCTCCAAATTTATTAGATAATTATCGGATTTAGGTAACTGTGTTACAATTATCGGATTTAATTATCTGATTTGTTTTTCAAATTTTTTCCCGTGCCAGATGTCTAGATCTCATAATCCATACACGCGATATCTATCGGATGTCGGTGAGCAACCTCCGGCGACTCCTGCATCGGGTTCTAGATCGGTTCCACCGACCCCTGGTGGCAGTTATGGATCTCTCCCGGGGTTTTCGCCTGTTGCTGATACTGGTCATGGAGGTCCCGGTGAGCAACAGTACCTGACACCAGACGCTACTGCGGGGATGACAATCGAGGACATCCTGTCAGATCCGGTGCACAAATTTCTCCCTAATCTTCATCCTAACCGTCCACCGGGGACTTTGTGGTAATATATTTTATTTTTATTTTACAAATTTTGTTATTTATTATTCGTAATTTTATAATATATAAAAATATACTAACGTAGGTTCGATGACGACGGAGATTTGCCTACGGCGGTTCGGGAAATCTTTGAACGGGATTTCCAGGAACCGCATGCTAATTTCACCCAAACTCCTATCCACATCATCGACAGATGGTTCAGAACGTTTGCGGTAAGAAAATTTCATTATTTTATTTTTTCGTTTATAAGAATTTTACACTTTCATTCTTATAATTTGACATTATTTTTTGTAGCAACGTTTTCACTGGGAAGTTTCTATTACCGGTCTAGTCCAGAAAGAGTTCGAGGCGGTCTTGCGTAGACGGATGAACGATCAGGTGGGTCGTTGGAAGAGTAAGTGGAAGAAGAAGGGCAACGAGGCAATGCCACAGTGGTTCAAAGATTCAGTCTGGGAAGGCTTGATTCGCTACTGGGAGGATCCTAAGTCTCAGAAGAAAAGCGCAAGCTGTCTAGCAGCTCGGTTAGCTGACCCTGATGGGACCGGTCCCCACAAACATTGCTCGGGCAGAACCTCGTTCAAAGCTCGGGCCCGCAAACTGGTAAACTTTTTTACATATAATTTACATTTATTTAAACAATTGTTGTTTTAATTTACAATTTCACAGCAAGAGGAATCGGGGGACACGCACCCTGATATCCTAGGCACTCTCTACATCACCAAGCGGAACAAGGCCGGAGAATTTGTTGACAAAAAATCCGAGAAGCTCTACAACGACGTCACTGCGAAGTTGCAGGAATTGACTCAAGAGGGCGGTGATGAGAGCTCAGCATCCGGGGGATTATCTACGGCGCAAAAGAACCAGATCTACTCCGAGGTAAACTACATTTTAAATTTTTCTTCTTACTTATATTTTTGCTAAATTTAACTAACTTAATATTGTTATTCTTTTATTAGATCGCTCCCCGTAAAAAAGGGAGAATATTTGGAACAGGTTCTCTTGGGTCCAAGATTGAGCAATGTATCTCACCAGAAGGATTCTCGCAGTCATCCGCGACAACCAGTGACCTGCGGCAAATTGTCGACCGTCAGACCCAAGAGTTGGATCGGACTAACACCGAGCTTGCCAAAGCTAAGAAGAAAATCACGACCTATGATCGTTTGTGGTCTATACTCGCCAAGAAGGATCCAGAGCTAGCAGACGCATTTGCCGAGATCAATGCTGAAGACGAAGACACCGGATCCGGGTCGGGAAATTTAGATCGCTCGGACGATTTCTGAATTATAAAAAACATTTTGTAATCTTTTTTATTTAAAAATATTTTTAATTAGAAAAAAATCTTTTTAATTTTAAATTTATATTTAAAATATTTAAAATATTTTTTTATTTTAAATAAATTATAAACGGCATCGCAAGGACGTAGCAGGTGGTGCTCTCGCAAGGTAGTCGCAGGTCGCGCCCTTGCAAGGGAGTCGCAGGACGCGCCCAGGTTGTCGCAGGACGTACCCTCGCAAGGGTGTCGCAGGTCGCGCCCTTGCAAGGTTGTCGCAGGACGTTCCCTTGCAAGGGTGTCGCAGGGCGCGCCCTTGCAAGGGTGTCGCAAGACGCGCCCTTGCAAGGGTGTCGCAGGGCGCGCCCTTGCAAGGGTGTCGCAAGACGCGACTTTGCAAGGGTGTTGCAGGGCTCGCTCCCGCAAGGGCGTCGCAGACTCTGCTAGGCCTTTGCGACACCGACTTATGCTAGGCGTTTGCGACATATTCTTTCCCTCGCAGACCTTGCGACGTCCATGCTACGTATCTATGTTTGCGACACGCAAATTGCGACATATAAGTGGCCATCGCAAGGGCGTTTCTTTTTGCCCATTGCGACAGCCTTGCAAGGGATTTTGCCATTGCAAAAGGCGTGTTTTCTTGTAGTGACCAATCAAACTTCAAGAAAATTGGTTTTAATTTTTAAAACTTATTGAATTATCAATCAAGATTTTACAGTTTTAGTATTTACCGAATTAGAAATCTTAGTTTTTTCCGTCTAATGAAACTTTATTAATCATTGTGAAGATTGTCATACACAACAGCCGAATGTAGAAACTTTTGATATGCCAAAGATAGACCGAGTATTATTGTCATTGACAATATACTTGGTCAACAAATCAGTACAAACATTCTTAAACCTAGAAACATGACAAAAGCATATATTATGGAATTGTTGAACCCATGCTTTAGTCGTAGAAATAAAAGGTCATAATCGTAGATTTGTGTTTGGATGTTGCAAAGCTCGGTTGAGAAACAAGCTATCACCTTCAAATATGACTCGTGTATAACCCTTGGCCCATGCAGCTGGTAATGCCCACAGCAAAACCAATTTTCTTTATTTCTGTACAATCAAACCCATCTCTGATCGGACGGTTAAATATTAAGAGGCACTGTATTATTTTGTACATCGCGATACAGGTGATGATGAGAGGTGGCTAATTGGTATTGTTTGGTTGTAGAAAATAGCAGTAAGATTCGCTCTCTTTTGTTTTTTTCCCTTCCTAGATAGTCTGTAGAACTTTTTACGAAATGTCAAAAATGACCAAAATAACTTTCATATCAACATGAAAAACCCCTCACATTAAAGAACACAGAAACTCGTCTATTCTTATTGGGCTCAATTTTAGAGGCCCATGAAACAATAAGCAAGACAAAAATCCCATTCTCTACTCGGACAAGAAAGCCGTTAGAGTTAAATGAATAAAGATTCAGATGTTGGTAAAGAATATATATCATCTTTATATTTTATTTTTAGGGTGTGCTAAAAATTCGACAAGTTGTGTATAATATTCTTAGGGTTTGAATATTCAATGGACTACTAGACTTGGGAGATGTCTATGGCAGCTTAGTTTAAACTTTGTGATGGAAATTGGAAGTTTTTGAGGTGATAAGATTGATAATACTTTATTAGAGAGGACATAATTATTAGTCTTATTGAGGCACTATCTTTATCGTACGTGACCCCAAATTTTAAGTATCCGGAAATTTTGGGTAAGTTAATAGGTATCAAATTTGATTCCTTGCTTCTTGTTGAGGGTATATACTTACTTAGTATTGATTGTGGTTTATTTTATTATTTAATTTTATCATCCCATCTAAGATATCCAAGTAATGTATATAGATTCATATTAAAGAATACTGAATATTTCAATGTTTCCATGATGACTTTTAAAATTAAAGTTCCAGTGTAAAATACCCAAAAAAAATAAGAAGTGAATGTATATACATGAAAAATTATGTATGGAAATTTGATTTCAGAAAATTACGTGGTTCCACATGATATAACTTATGAAATTTGGATTGTGTATTAGATTTTCTCTATCAAATTATCATTTTATTCCTTGCCAACTTTCCACAAATATTATTATTATGGAAAATGAGACGCTAGACCTTCATTGTCTCTTAATAACATTATTAATTTAAGGTAATTAATTATACGAAGATGCTATGAGAAGATCATCAACAGTTGACAAACTGGTAGTTGACATTTAAGTTTCCACGAGCAATGCCTTGACCGTTAGTATCAAGCTGCCTGAAAACGCCTTCTTCCAAATCCAAACCGCCATTACTGCATTGATCAACGATTCTCACAGTCGCTTGTGTTCCCGTTGCAGTATTCGTCACCTGCGTTTGCGTTTTAGTGTTCTTGCTTATTAATACTACGTTTGAGACACTAAAGAGCATCGAATGGAATAGAATATACAAAACACATGGATAGTCTACAAAAAAAACATGATTCAAGAAATGGTAGAAAGGACTTACTCTTAAACATCTACCGCAAGAGTCACGACCCCGCGGTCCCTGTGGACCGCAGAAAGCTGTCCAGCCATACCTCCGACGCCACTCGAGCGGTTTGTCCCCATCCCATGTTGCGCAATAAGCACTTACTCGGTAAAGATCCCATCCGTTTTGGGCAGGATTGTAAATATGGTAAGTTGCTCTTACGTTGCTCGCAGATTGAGCAGCTGCTTTAGCCGCAAACGCACATAATAACACAAACAAACATATGTAAACTCTTGACATTTTTTGTTTCTCTATGTTGCTTTTCTTCTTTAAGATTGTTATAGATGAAATAAAGAACCAAAGAAACTCTATTTATAGAGAAAGTTAAATACAATGAAAATGACTAGTTTGGCCTAGTCACAATTTTGGACCTTGTCTACGATTTTCTTTGGCTTTCATTTGAATATTCAACGTACTAACTATTCATAGGAGACGATTCTAGCTTCAATGTCGAAAAAAATAGGAAGTTTTCTCAATTTTAAAAATATCGTAAAAATATTTTTTTAAGTTGATTGGGTATACATTTCTTTAGGTCCAAATTTCAAATATCTAAATAATTAGTGACAAAAAATAAAAATAAAATTTTTCTTTTTCTTTTGTTTTTAAAAATAAATTTAGATAATAAATTAGAATTTATCGATCATGGAAAAAATATATTAATACAAAAATAATTGTTCTTACTAATAAGTATAATAAATGTACCGTAGATACTAGATATAGTGGAAATAGTGGACCAAGTTAACGATATTCAATAAGTGAAAACAAAAACATGCACGTCATAATCAACATTCTACTCTTTTTTTTGGTCAACCACCAATAATTTTTATAACTGTATAATATTAGTTCGGGTTCATCACAATACTCGTTATTTTACTTTATAAAAAGTCGATGACTTTCTCAACACCTATAATTAATACATACAAATATTTATGAATTACATATGTGGTATGTAATCATATCAGAACCAAATTGAACTGGTCCAATGTTGATAATTTCAAGAATTCTATTTTCTTATGAAAAAATTGTTCAAATAGAACAAAACTATACTATAATTATCAAAATAGTTTTTGTCCAAAAAAAATAAAAGCGTCAAGGGTATAATTACGATTACACCCTTGAAATAAAAACTGTTATCTTCTTCTTCTCTAGTTAATTTCACAAAAGAAAAAAGAAACCTATATTCTAAACCGTCGTCGTTAACTTCTCTGGTTAATTTCACAAAACAAAAACCGTCGTCATTAACCTCTCTTTCTTTTCTTCGTCGTCTTACTCAATGTCTTCTTCGTTGTTTTTCATACTCGTTTTCTTCTTCTTATTCTTCGTACTCGTCGTCTTCATTGTCGTGTTGTTTATTTATCAAAGATAAGTTTCTTCTTTTCTTCTTCCTCTTCTCATCTTCTTCTTTTTCTTCTTTTTCGTGAGGGCATTTGGGTTTGTTGTTTATGTAGACATTGGGTTTGTCAATTTCGCGACATTTGGATTTCTCGATTTCGCGACATTTGGGTTTTTGTTCTTCATCTTCTTCTTCTATGTTTGTCAAGTAGAGTTCTTCCCCGGTCTGAGCCAATGTGATATAGTTCGTAAATAGTTATGAGGGTAAGGGTGAAGTAGAGATAGGCTTAGTGTAGTAGATTTAGTCTGACGTTTGGTATAGTTTGATTCCGTGTAGTAGAGTTAGTATAACATTTGGTAGAGTTAGATTGTAGTGTGGTAGAGTTGGTTTGTAGTGTGGTAGAGTTAGGTTGTAGTGTGGTAGAGTTGGATTCCGTGTAGTAGAGTTAGTCTGACTTTTGGTAGAGTTAGATTGTAGTATTGTTGAGTTGGCTTGTAGTGTGGTAGAGTTGGATTTCGTGTAGTAGAGTTAGTCTGATGTTTGGTAGAGTTAGATTGTTGTGTGGTAGAGTTGGCTTGTAGTGTGGTAGAGTTGGCTTGCTTGTAGGGTGAAGTATAATAGAGTTAGTCTGACGTTTGGTAGAGTTGAGTTCTGTGTAGTAAAGTTTATTTACGTGTAATGGAGTTGGGTTTTTTAATGTTTATCGTTTGTTTTCATCTTTAGATATGGCATAAAAGAAGTACCCGCAGAAGGTTTTCACACACGGTCTACCAGTGATGAAGAATCAAAGCACCAACCATTTCTGCAATCTTATAAACATCAGTAATATGAGCATGGGTATTGGTGAGGATACATACGTAGACATAAAGGAGAACTCTTGCGTAGACATTTTTTTGAAGCTAGTAGACTCCGACTACACCTTTACTGGGAGGCATATACAGTACATATTGATGAATCAACTAGTGATTAAGAAGAGGTATGAGATCTGGGTGTTGTTTGGGTCTCGGCCTAACTCTACTACGTTGCACTCTGTTAGTGTCTAACTTTACTACGTTGCACTATGTTAGTGTGGTAGAGTTGATTAAAGCACAAACATCAACTCTACTACGCTAAAAATCTAACTCTACTAAGCACACTTTAACTTTACTATGCTGGAATTCTAACTCTACTATACACAATTTTTCATTCATGTAACTCTACTAATCACACTTTAACTCTACTATGCAGGAATTCTAACTCTACTATGTTGCACTCGGTTAGTGTGGTAGAGTTGATTATAGCGCAAACATCAACTCTACTATGCTGGAAATCTAACTCTACTAAGCACATTTTAACTCTACTACGCTGGAATTATAAATCTACTATACACGATTTTTCATTCATGTCAACTATATTAAGCACACTTTAACTCTACTACACTGGAATTCTAACTCTACAACGTTGCACTTTGTTAGTGTGGTAGAGTTGATCGCTTATGTGGCAGATTTCATTAGTGGCATTTTTGTAATTACCTTTTTTCCTCATTAGGAAATGGCAAAATGGTATATATATATAATTAAAAAAATTATTGTAATAATTTACAAACATTTGCTCTACTTCAATAATTAACACTTACTTATGATTTAATCTAGCAAATCACTCTTTCCTTATTGATATGAAGCATAACCCTCGACATGACATAAAGGTCTTTATCATTTTACTTGTATACTGTTCTTTGCTTTGAAAATCATTACATGATATCAAACGCCATCAATGGCTGAAACTAGGATGTTTTTGAAGTCAAAGTTCATTACCACAGTCAACAATGAAATGATCTTGTCAATAGTCAGCAGCATCTGTATCCAAATTCCAATCTATTGAACATTGCAACATGAAGATCCAGTCTTCCATTGTATAAGTCACTTGCATTTATTTAGACCCACCGATTTAATCACTATGCTTTAACCAGCTACACTAATTGCTTAATGAGAAAAAAAGGTGGAATTAATATGTTATATTATCAAATACGGTTCAGTCAATTTCAGAGAACTATGTAAATGTAAACTAGTTTGTGACAATCTCTTTATATCTACAAATTTTGCATTGGTTTCTTCTAATATATATAGTGTTAAAACTATTTGATCTCATAACCTAATTCCTAAAACCCTAACAATATTATATGAGTCATGATAATAAAAATTTAAACAGACTTTTGTGATTAATTGTCCAAATAATGAGCTCATTTGTATCCAAAGCATCAAAATATATATATATATATATATATATATATATATATCTTATTTACCTTCTAATCTGATGTCCACCCCGCCTCATATTGTGCTGGAATGGTATTTCCTACCGATCCATGCCATTCTTCGTAGTATACCTGACAAAACGGGAGTCTTACGATGAGTTTGAATGGAAAATTCATTGACAAAAAAAAGGAGATTCATTACCTCCTTATTTAGTACAAGTTAGCCAAATGACAATATCTTTCATTCCAGGGAGCGCTAAGAAGCAAGGCCGGAATGAGGGTAAGTTGTCCACGAGCGTTTTCCAGACCGTTAGTATCAAGCTGTCTGAAAACGCCGTAGTCTATATATAAACCACCGTTGCTACATTGATCCACGATATTCATGACAGTCACAAATAGATGTTGAGTTATACACACATAAACTTAGTCTTGCCACTAGAGATTTTTATAAATTTGTTCTTTATTACATGTTGAGTTAGAATCAAAGATATTGATAAAGAAATTTATAGGAGAATTGCTTTTTCTAGATGAGTAGATTTCTACGCTAAAAAGTTCGGCAAGTTTCAAAAAAGAAAAAATATTAGCCTCTTACACTACAAGAAAACACGCCTTTTGCGATGGCAAAATCCCTTGCAAGGCTGTCGCAATGGGCAAAAAGAAACGCCCTTGCGATGGCCACTTATATGTCGCAATTTGCGTGTCGCAAACATAGATACGTAGCATGGACGTCGCAAGGTCTGCGAGGGAAATAATATGTCGCAAACGCCTAGCATAAGTCGGTGTCGCAAACGCCTAGCAGTGTCTGCGACGTCTTTGCGGGAGCGAGACCTGCGACACCCTTGCAAGGGCGCACCCTGCGACACCCTTGCAAGGGAACGTCCTGCGACACCCTTACGAGGGCGCGACCTGCGACACCCTTGCGAGGGTACGTCCTGCGACAACCTTGCAAGGGCGCGTCCTGCGACACCCTTGCAAGGGCGCGTCCTGCGACTCCCTTGCAAGGGCGCGACCTGCGACTACCTTGCGAGAGAACTACCTGCTACGTCCTTGCGACGCCGTTTATAATTTATTTAAAATAAAAAAATATTTTAAATATTTTAAATATTTAAATATAAATTTAAAATTAAAAAGATTTTTTCCGAATTAAAAATATTTTTAAATAAAAAAGATTACAAAATGTTTTTTATAATTCAGAAATCGTCCGAGCGATCTAAATTTCCCGACCCGGATCCGGTGTCTTCGTCTTCAGCATTGATCTCGGCAAATGCGTCTGCTAGCTCTGGATCCTTCTTGGCGAGTATAGACCACAAACGATCATAGGTCGTGATTTTCTTCTTAGCTTTGGCAAGTTCGGTGTTAGTCCGATCCAACTCTTGGGTCTGACGGTCGACAATTTGCCGCAGGTCACTGGTTGTCGCGGATGACTGCGAGAATCCTTCTGGTGAGATACATTGCTCAATCTTGGACCCAAGAGAACCTGTTCCAAATATTCTCCCTTTTTTACGGGGAGCGATCTAATAAAAGAATAACAATATTAAGTTAGTTAAATTTAGCAAAAATATAAGTAAGAAGAAAAATTTAAAATGTAGTTTACCTCGGTGTAGATCTGGTTCTTTTGCGCCGTAGATAATCCCCCGGATGCTGAGCTCTCATCACCGCCCTCTTGAGTCAATTCCTGCAACTTCGCAGTGACGTCGTCGTAGAGCTTCTCGGATTTTTTGTCAACAAATTCTCCGGCCTTGTTCCGCTTGGTGATGTACAGAGTGCCTAGGATATCAGGGTGCGTGTCCCCCGATTCCTCTTGCTGTGAAATTGTAAATTAAAACAATAATTGTTTAAATTAATGTAAATTATATGTAAAAAAGTTTACCAGTTTGCGGGCCCGAGCTTTGAACGAGGTTCTGCCCGAGCAATGTTTGTGGGGACCGGTCCCATCAGGGTCAGCTAACCGAGCTGCTCGACAGCTTGCGCTTTTCTTCTGAGACTTAGGATCCTCCCAGTAGCGAATCAAGCCTTCCCAGACTGAATCTTTGAACCACTGTGGCATTGCCTCGTTGCCCTTCTTCTTCCACTTACTCTTCCAACGACCCACCTGATCGTTCATCCGTCTACGCAAGACCGCCTCGAACTCTTTCCGGACTAGACCGGTAATAGAAACTTCCCAGTGAAAACGTTGCTACAAAAAATAATGTCAAATTATAAGAATGAAAGTGTAAAATTCTTATAAACGAAAAAATAAAATAATGAAATTTTCTTACCGCAAACGTTCTGAACCATCTGTCGATGATGTGGATAGGAGTTTGGCTAAAATTAGCATGCGGTTCCTGGAAATCTCGTTCAAATATTTCCCGAACCGCCGTAGGCAAATCTCCGTCGTCATCAAACCTACGTTAGTTTATTTTTATATATTATAAAATTACGAACAATAAATAACAAAATTTGTAAAATAAAAATAAAATATATTACCACAAAGTCCCCGGTGGACGGTTAGGATGAAGATTAGGGAGAAATTTGTGCACCGGATCTGACAGGATGTCCTCGATTGTCATCCCCGCAGTAGCGTCTGGTGTCAGGTACTGTTGCTGACCGGGACCTCCATGACCAGTATCAGCAACAGGGGAAAACCCCGGGAGAGATCCATAACTGCCACAAGGGGTCGGTGGAACCGATCTAGAACCCGATGCAGGAGTCGCCGGAGGTTGCTCACCGACATCCGATAGATATCGCGTGTATGGATTATGAGATCTAGACATCTGGCACGGAAAAAAATTTGAAAAACAAATCAGATAATTAAATCCGATAATTGTAACACAGTTACCTAAATCCGATAATTATCTAATAAATTTGGAGAATTTCCGAAAATTCCGCAAAATTCCGAAAATTCCTAAAATTTCGAAAATTCCTAAAAATACCGAAAAATCCCTAATAATTATCTAAAAATTTCTAAAAATTATCTAATAAAATACGAAAAATTCCGAAACTTCCTAAAAATTCCGAAAATTCCGAAAATTCCGCAAAATTCCGAAAATTCCTAAAATTTCGAAAATTCCTAAAAATACCGAAAAATCCCTAATAATTATCTAAAAATTTCTAAAAATTATCTAATAAAATACGAAAAATTCCGAAACTTCCTAAAAATTCCGAAAATTCCGAAAATTTCGAAAAGTTCCGAAAATTCCTAAAAATTCCGGGAAAATTCCGAAAAAATTCCTAAAAATTTCCAAAAAAATTCCATAACTAGATCCGACTTATGGGAGCCTAAATCTAAAATTTCATACCTAGATCTAACTAATTGCATCCTAGATCTAAAATTTAAAAATTTGACGAAAAAAAAAAATTGCTCACAATGAATGGCGAGGAGGAGGGAGAAGGAGGAGATGGCGAGACCTCCGGCGGTCAGTTCCGGCGGCGAGACGGCGAGAGGGAGACAGCGGCGGGGAGAGGAGAGAGCGAGAGAGAGAGAGAGAGAGAGAGAGAGAGAGAGAGAGAGCGAGAGAGGGAGAGAGAGAAAGAGAGGAAGAAGGGAGAAGAGAGTGTCGAATTCGGAGGCGTTGGAGGCGTTGGAGGACCGGCGGAGGAGGCGGAGGTGTCGGATTCGCAAGGGAGTCGCCGGAAGAGAAGAAAAATAGAAGAAGAAAGAGGAAGAATCGGGGAAGAAGAAGTCGTTTTTGGTTTTAATCCGCGGGCCGTCGCAAGAGACTCGCAAGGCACGCGATGGCCTTGCGACGTCCCACTGATTTCCATCTATTGCTACAAGCTTGCGACGTCCCGCGTCCGGATGTCGCAAGGATGTAGCAAGTGTTGCTACATCCTTGCGACACCCGGACGCGGGACGTCGCAAGCGTGTAGCAAGTTTAAAATTTTGAAAACTTGCTACTCGCTTGCGACATCCGGACCCGGGATGTCGCAAGCGAGTAGCAAATTTGAAATTTGAAATTCAGCTACACCCTTGCGACGTCCGGACCCGGGATGTCGCAAGGTTGTAGCAATTTTTTAAATTTTTTAAATTTGCTATACCCTTGCGACGTCTAGGTCCGGATGTCGCAAGAGAGTAGCAATTTTTGCAACTCCTTTGCGACATCCAGACCCGAGCTCTCGCAAGGGCATAGCAAATTTTTATTTTTAAAAAATAAAAGGTTCGGAGACCTTTTACGGTTTTTTCTTCTACAAATAAATATTTATGAGGCCCCTGCCTTCGTCTTATGTCATTTCCCGTAAAATAGTAGAAATGTAATTTTGCGGGATTTTCCAGACGAAGGTAGGGGCCTCACAAGTCATTATGCGTAAAAGGTAAGTTGTGAAAATGAATTGCATTGGAGGGTTATTTATAGGGGATCTTGCTACGGAATTGCAATGTTTCGTATGCTACATAGCAAGGGTGTAGCAAAATGTGGTGTCGCAATGTTATTGCAGGAGTCTAGCATATTTGTAAAAAATAATTTAAACAAATAAATGTTCGGTTTAACAACTACAATGAGATAGTAGGTCTGAAATCTTATTTAAATTTCAATTATTCTTCAACGGTGTCTTCCTCTTCTTCTGTGTCTTCCTCAGATTCATTGAACTCATCAGAATCTTCAAGCTCTTCTGTTGTAGTATAAGGGACAACGTCTTCTACTTCTTGTTCTGCATGTATGATTTGTTCCGTCGACTCAACAGCTACAGCAAGTTCTGATGATCTTTCTTGTTGCATGACAACATCATCAGCTTCTATCATTATACGACCTCTAGGATTCACTTTTATAACAGAAAACCACTTCTCACGCCTTTGCCTTATACGAGGATATGGTATAAAACACACTTGTTCTGCCTGACATGATAGAATAAACGGGTCAAACTTAGAATACGTCAGGTTTCCATTTACGTCTGTTACCCCTAAGTTATTAGAGCGTACTCCTCGACCGGCCGTTGTATTGTACCAAAGACATTGGAACAATACGCATCGCAATCCAAGTACTCCAGGAAAGGTGACCTCTATAATTTTGTTCAAAATGCCGTAAAAGTCAGTTTCACCGGGAACATGAATTCCGTAATTTGCCGTTGATCTATTGGAACCATGGTCGTACGTGTGGAACGTATAGCCGCGAGTGAAATACATTGGAGCAGTCACGATTCTGGCAATAGGATCATCCACAAGCTCATGCAACCATAAAGGCATAGGTTTGCCAGAACATCCATTCTTAACCTACAAAATAAAAATTTATAACTTTGCAGGAATGATTTTTGAAAATATTAATGTATTTAATATAAATAATACTTACATAGTATTTTAGCCAACCAGCGAAATCACGTTCTTTGTAGGTGTCATACTCTGTTTCTTGCAAGTTGGGAAAGGCTTCACGTATCTGGTTGTCAAACTCACTGCAGATATATCACGTATGAATTATATGTACATCAATAAACAATAGTATATAGAATATTTTAACAAAATACCTCTCAAATGGCATCACGTCTTCACAATTTTGCAGTATGTACGTATGAGCTACACGAGAGTACGTGTGATTTTCCCAATAATCTTCCTTTAACTTCCCACCAAGCCGCCCTACCTGACGAAATATTTCAGGAACCGCAATTGCATATGATGTTCCAACTCCTCCATCGTCGTATCGCCCTACTTGGGTTCTTTTACTTTGAACGGCTGGACTAAAGTAATACGATGTGAAATGTGATGTTTCCTCAATTAGACTTCCAGCCACAATCGATCCTTCCACTTTTGCTTGGTTTTTAACTTTCCTTTTAAGATGGCCCATGAATCTCTCGAACGGGTACATCCATCTAAATTGTACGGGCCCACCGAGGGCGGCTTCGTGTGGTAGGTGGATTGGGAGATGTTCCATCACGTCAAAAAATGCAGGAGGAAAGATCTTTTCCAAATTACAAAGTAACAATGGAATGTTACTTTCTAATTGAGCAATACCATCCAATGTTAGTGTTCGGGTACAAAGATCCCTAAAAAATGCACCGATCCCTAATAAAATTATTATTAATAGCCAATCAATGTAATACTAAGAAAAATTAAACAAATCAAATCAAAAAAATCATTTACCGGCGATTGATTCATGGACGATAGTTGGAAGCAGCTCAAGTAATGCGAAAGGAAGAAGTCGCTGCATGAATACATGACAATCGTGACTCTTCATACCAGAGATTTTTTTCCCTTGCTCTATACACCTTGAAAATTTAGACACGTAGCCATCCGGAAACTTGACATCTGAAGAAATCCAACTAAACAACGCTTGTTTAGCTTCTCCTGACATACGGAATATCGGAATTGGTTGCTTTCCATCCGTTGTGATATGTAGTTCGGGTCTTGCACAAATTTCGGCCAAGTCCAACCTAGCTTTCAAATTATCTTTACTTTTGCCCTGTACATTTAAAATCGTATTCATCACGTTGTCAAAAAAGTTTTTAACAATGTGCATCGGATCAAGATTGTGTCGTAACAAGTGATCTTTCCAATACGGGAGTTCCCAAAAGATACTCTTCTTGTGCCAATTATGAGATTCACCGTATCCGTCAGGCATGTTTCCTACCACGTGCCAATTTCCCCCACGTTCACATGTTTCTTGAGCACCATAATGATCTATTTGCTCCAACACTTCACTGCCTGACATGTATGTTGGTGGAGGAACACGCACAACCTTATTTTTCTTGAACAATTTCTTGTTCCTTCTATATGGATGATGCATTGACAAAAAACGCCTATGACAGTCAAACCAACATGATTTCTTCCCATGCTTTAATTGAAATGCATCTGACCAACCCATACAATATGGACAAGATAGCCTTCCATGGGTCGTCCATCCTGATAACATACCATACGCCGGGAAGTCACTTATTGTCCACAACAAAACAGCGCGCATATTGAAATTCTGCTTCTGCGCGTAATCGAATGTGCATATACCCCTATACCATAACTGCTTAAGCTCGTGTATCAGAGGTTGCAAGAACACATCGAGGGAACGCTTCGGATGACTAGGACCTGGCACTAGAATAGCCATAAACAAAAATTCTCTTCTCATGCACATATCCGGTGGAAGATTATACGGTGTCAATATGACAGGCCATAGAGAATATTGTCTACCGGATAAACCAAATGGGCTAAATCCATCAGTGCATAAACCTAGATATACATTCCTTGACTCTTTAGCAAAGTCAGAATGCACCGCTTGAAAATGTTTCCACGCCTTTGCATCTGAAGGATGTGTAACCTCCCCATCTTTTACTTTATGTTCATCATGCCATCTCATTGCAGATGCGGTTCTCTCTGATTGATATAATCGTTTCAGCCTATCAGTGATTGGAAGGTACCACATACGTTTGTACGGGATACGCGTCCTTCCGTTCGTTGCACGGTATCTTGGCTTTCCACAAAAACGGCATTCCTGCAGCTTATCATCATCTTTCCAAAAAATCATGCAATTTTCACTACAAACATCTATCATTTCAGATGGTAAGCCTAGACCCGCAACCACTTTCTGCATTTCATAATAACTCGCAGCAGAATTATTATCTTCCGGCAAATACTCTTTAAGCAAATCAGCAAATTGATTCATACTTCTCTCGCTTATGTTTCCTTCACTTTTAATAGACATTAACCTAGATGCTAATGATAGTTTAGATAAACCATCTTTACATCCCTCATAGATGGGTTGATTAGCAGCATCTAGCATATCATAAAATTGTTTTGCTTCCGGGTTAGGTTCTTCCGTAATATTTTCAACAACACCAGGAAAATACCCATGATATGCATCTGTAACCATATCATGTGACATATTTCCTTGTAGATGAGCGTAGTTTTCAAACATAGTACCACCATAGTTGTTATTAGCATATTCTTGACTCCCTAGATCATTACCACGAGCACCCATATTACTACTTTCACCACCCATACTATATCCTTCCCCATGCGAAAACCAGACATAATAGTTTGGAGTAAATCCTCTATTATAAACGTGTCTTTTTACCATATCGATATTCAAATATTTCTTGTTCCCGCACTTTAAACATGGACAAAAAATGTTACCATCATTTGGAGTATGTGGGTTATTTGCAGCCTGATTTATAAATGCCCGCAACCCCTCTCGGAACTCCTTCGTCACTTCTCCAGTCTCCATATCCCTTCTGTTATACATCCATCGTCGTAAAGTGAACACTTCATGTTCCGACGTCATTATTTCCCGAATCGTAATTTATTTAATTTTTTTGGAAGACAATTTCTCTCTCTTGATTCTCTCTCTTATTAGTTCTTGTTTGGTGTCAATAAAAAATGTCATGTGGGGGATATTTATAGGGAAATTCAAAAGGTCTGCTACGGATTTGCGATGTCGCCAAAGGCACACGCAGAAACCACGCAAATATGTAGCAAATCTGCGATGGCGAAAATGTCTCGCGATAACGTCGCAAGTTTGCAATGGATTTGCGACATACTAACGTGCCTCGCAATAGTGTCGCAAACGACTAGCAATGACATCGCAAACTTGCGACATTTT